>JAFJYH010000278.1:0-63344 GCA_017365405.1 Cadophora malorum | reverse complement strand
TTCGAGGGCGTCGGCGGTGTATTTGGAGCCTGGTTCTGGATGAGGGGGGTGGGGGAATGGGACAAGGCGGATTGTGCCGATGGGGGTTGAGCGGGTGATGCTCTTTTTGCGCGTTATGATGTCGCCGGTGGAGGAGGTGACTTCGGGGTCTGTGACGGTGTTTATGGAGGCGTAGATGACCCTGGGAGGTTGAGTTAGTATGCATGTTTTGTGGAAAGGATGTGAAGGAGGAAGACTGGAAAGTAATATAGGAGAGGAGGGGTGGGCAAGTACCAATGGCATGCTCGATGGTCGTCTGAATCGAATTCGTTCTCTATGGGTACGCCTTGTTCTTCTACGAAAACTTGCTCTCGCACTTCCATGGCATCGAGGAAGGCTTTGGGAATATTGTCTGGTTGTGAAGAGGATCGGTTCTTGGAGTCGTAGCCGGAGAGGTTCGAGGGCCCAAGGAAGGTTATGAATGGTGTGCCCATTTTGAAAGATTTTGCTTGTAGATTGGGAGATGATGTGCCGTGTTTTGAGGGGGTGTGTATGCTGCTGATGTTCTGTAGTCCTCAATAAAGTGTTCAGATCTGCGTCCGCGTCTTCTTACAGAGGACTGAGTCTCTCCAATACCGGGTGATGATTCGCTCGTATTGCTGCGGAATCTGTTGGTCGAATATACGAAGTGCTTATGACTGCATAAGAGATCTCTGATAGAAATGGAAAGATGTCAAGATAGTTGGAGGTGGAAAGGGCGTGGTTGACTTTGGAGATTGAATTAGTTATTCTTCGGACTCTGTGAGTTTGTGTAGCAATATCAACCATTCAAGTCAACTTGCCTGTACCTGGACCTGCAATGTGCTTGGTTGTTTTACCGATTCATTGCGTGGCAGATGACAGGACGTTGTTTCGTGACCGATGTCGATCCTCGATTTCGAGGGTTTGGAGCGGCGAATTGATGGCGTTCTCCGTAAATCTTCACCCCGCCATATCACATCACCCCAAGCTTGGGGCTCGTCTCTTCTCCACTAGCACCTGCCCAGGTGCACCAAGCTCAAAAAGGCAGCCTTTAAATAGCTCCCGTGTCGCCTTGAAATTCCGGCACCTGCAGATTTTGGCCCGCAACCGACTCGAGCAAAGTGTCCTTTTGGCTTGAGCAA
Source organism: Cadophora malorum (assembly GCA_017365405.1). Lineage (NCBI taxonomy): Eukaryota > Fungi > Ascomycota > Leotiomycetes > Helotiales > Ploettnerulaceae > Cadophora > Cadophora malorum. Next base: position 62,202 of record JAFJYH010000278.1, on the reverse strand, counting down.
GGATAGCTTTGGCATCAGTCCAATTCCTATTATTTTTGCGATCTGGCGCTTGAAAGTTGTGGACAGATCTATGTGGGCATTTTAACGTCCATATAACCTTTGTCCTCCACCTTTCCAACGCAGTTTACTGCTCTCACTCTTTTGGCAGTCTCACAACCAAACCCCTCCAACCACCCAACATGGTTTCGTTACGACTTCCCTCGAATAACATGTTATCGTCGCATTTCCTTTCAATATTATGCCTCTTCTACTTCTTCAGCTCTACCGCACTGGCTGCGTCCGCCGTATTGGGAGTGGATCTGGGCACCGAATACATCAAAGCAGCTCTAGTCAAGCCAGGAATTCCACTCGACATTGTCCTCACGAAAGACTCCCGACGAAAAGAAACATCGGCAGTGGCATTCAAGCCTGCAAAGAACATCAAGAGTGGAGACTTCCCCGAACGAGTTTATGGCTCCGACGCAGTAGCATTAGCTGCTAGATTTCCTGGCGATGTATACCCAAACCTCAAGAGACTCTTAGGTCTTGCGACGGACAATTCAGTGGTACAAGAATATGCATTGAGGCATCCTGCATTGAAATTGGAGGCGGATAAGACAAGAGGGACAGCTGCATTTCGAAGCGGCGCGTTTGCGGCGGACGAGGAGCCATGGACGGTCGAGGAAATACTGGCAATGGAGCTTCAGAGCATACAAAAGAACGCCGAGGCTCTAGCAGGAAAGGGAAGCAGTGTCAGGGATCTGGTCATTACGGTTCCTCCATTCTTTTCGGCAGAGGAGAAGAGAGCTGTGATTCTGGCGGCAGATTTGGCTGGTCTCAGAGTTTTGGAATTGATCAGTGACGGATTGGCAGTCGGTGTTAACTATGCCACATCCCGGACCTTCAAGAGTGTAAACGAAGGAGGAAAGCCAGAGTACCACATGGTCTTCGACATGGGAGCTGGATCGACTAAGGCATCAATCTTGAAGTTCCAGGGCCGAACTGTGAAGGATGTTGGAAAGTTCAACAAGACGATCCAAGAGGTGCAGGTCGTGGGCAGTGGGTGGGATAGAACACTTGGTGGCGATGCGCTCAATGCCGTAATTGTGGATGATATGATTGCGCAATTTGTTGCTTCTCCAGCAGCTAAGAGCGTTGCGCCAACTGTCGAGGCAGTCCAAGGTCATGGTCGCGCAGCAGCAAAGCTATGGAAGGAGGCAGAAAGGTTGAGACAAATTCTCAGCGCCAATCAAAACACCCAATCAGGATTCGAGGGTCTCTACGAGGAAATTGACTTCCGATACAAGATCACCCGCGAGGCTTTCGAGAAGTTGACCGAGTCTCATGCTGCGCGTGTCGGCGCAACAATGCAAAAGGCTTTAGACATGGCTGGACTCGAGATCTCAGACATCGACTCGGTTATTCTCCACGGCGGAGCTATTCGGACCCCATTTGTTCAGAAGGAGCTTGAGAAATTCATTGGAAACCCAGACAAGATCCGCACCAACGTCAACTCAGATGAGGCAGCTGTGTTTGGAGCCGGATTTAGAGGTGCTGGGTTGAGCCCGTCTTTCAGAGTCAAGGAGATTCGTGCCGCTGAAGGAGCCGCTTATGCCGCTGGTGTCAAATGGACCAATATTTACGAGAAGCCACAACATCAAAGACTTTGGCAACCAACCTCCTTCCTCGGAGCTGTCAAGCAGTACTCGTTCAAGAACCAGCACGATCCATTCACGCTTGAATTTTACCAGCATGTCGGATCTGCCGAGAATGTTTCACCTGGCAGCGCGGAGAAGGTTCTACTAACTCTTACGACGCAGAACTTGACCGAGTCGGTAACTCAACTCAAGGAGAAGTTCAGCTGTACCGATGGAGATATTAATGTCAAGTTGAGCACTCGCCTGTCACCCATTAATGGTGAGCTTGAAGTCCTCAAGCTTGTCGTTGACTGTGAGGTTCAGAATAATGCCGAAGAAAAGGAAAGCATGGTCGATAGCGTCAAGGGACTCTTCGGCTTTGGCAAGAAGGATCAAGCTCCGCTATCTGCGGAAGAGGAAGCTGCCGATTCAAGCTCCAGTGCGTCTGAGTCCGCCGAAGCCTCCAGCAGCACATCGACAAGTTCTTCATCCTCCGCAGCATCGTCGTCCTCATCTGCAAAGGACGCCAAACCAACCATTACCAAGCGAATGGAAGTAATTCCTCTGAAATATACCAAAGTCCGTGGAGGACTCCCCCAGTTGCCAACATCTGAGGTTACTCGAATGAAGGAGCGCCTCGCATCGTTCGCCGATTCTGATCGATCCCGCGGACTTCGGGAGGAATCTCTGAACCAGCTGGAAGGCTTCACTTACAAGGCTCGCGATCTCCTAGAAGACGAGGAATTTATCGCTGCTTCTACGAGCGAGGAGAGAGCGAGCTTGGAGGCCAAGGCCAAAGCTGCAAGTGACTGGATTTACTCCGGCGGTGCAGAGGCCAGCCGTGATGAGCTCAAGTCAAAGCTCAAGGAGATGAAGGACATTGTCACACCGATTGAGCTCCGCAAATCAGAGGCTGTGGCACGACCAGCAGCCCTGAAGGCACTCCAAGAAGCCTTGAACCAGACGCAAACAGTCATTAAGGGTATCACAGAGCAGATCGCTAATGACACCAAGAATCACGAGGCTTTCAGTTCTTCTAAGTCAGCTGCGGCGTCGGCGAAGGTCACACCATCCCCCATTGTGGATGACTTCGCGGATCTCGAGGACGACGAGTCTTCGGCCACGACCTCGGCTCCCGTCGAAGAAGAGACCTTGGCACCACCTACATACAGAGAGGCGGATTTAATTGTCCCACAAGAACTTTACGACACCGTCTCTGCATGGCTGGCCGAGAAATTACCACAACAGGAGAAGCTCGGCCCTACGGACGATCCTATTCTTCTGTCGAAGGACCTAACAGCCAAGGCGAAACAACTTACCGACAACCACGTAGAGCTCATCCTGAAGAGCATGAAACAGCCCTACAAATCAAGTCGACCGACCTCAAAGAAGGCCAAGAAGCCAAAGGCGAAGAAGACCAAGAAGAGCGGATCGTCGAAGACTGGGTCATCTGAGAAGGCCGAGAAGACACTCGACTTCAACGAGAAGGGCCAGCCTTCTTTCAAGATCGGCGAGGATGGCGAGATGCCAACTGAAGAGGAGATTATGAACTTCATCAAGAAGAGTCAAGCCGAGACCGCTGCTAAGGAAGCAGCCGACGGTACGGCCAAGGAGGACACCGAAGAGGGCAAGGTGCACGATGAGTTGTGATATAGACATTTGGAGTATTTAGCATTTGCAGCGAACGTTGTAAAATACAACTCGATTCCCATTTTGCTTTGATCCTTCTTTCTCCTCCCATTTCCGGTGTGCCGGTATATTTCCGTCTCGCCAGATGTGACCAGATCGAGTGATCGCCAGCATACATGCAGTTGTCCCCTTCAGTTCATGTCATATTACACTGAAACGATATGGCATCCAATGCTTTGCGTCGATCGATTCTGCATTTTCCACGCATAATTTGTTTCTGCAGCAATAGTTTGGGTAACAATGCGGAGGCGTTCATGCCGCGCTGCCGCACATGCATGTTTTGTTTACCCGACCCTCCTCTTCGTCGGTCGGGGAATATGCCCTCCAGAACTAGCAGAGTTCGTCTACTGACAATGCGATATTCCAAGTAAAGAATTCCCAGCTGTTGTTTGGCAAGCCATTACCACGAATTGCATGTTTCAATCACACGGGAGCGAGGGAAACAAGGAATTGTGAATGCACCTGCATATCTCGAACGCATATTGCCTGCGAAGCTGAAAGTAAATACCCGATGATCTAGACTCGCATATCAGGGTAGGCACTCATCTCTCTCCTAGCCAATCGCTAGTACGTCTCGACAACTACCTCATCACTTCCCCATCTGTAACGGAGCTGACAATCAGATGTAGAGGAGCCGCATAAGGGCTGGCTGTCCAGTACGGCGCACCTGTTCATTCGAAGCATCCAATGATCTCTCAAAGAATGCATACCATCCGGCAACCCTCCCGGATATGGGATCATGGGGGAATGGCTTCCAGGGCTGAATCACAGTGGGGGTAACGACAGAACTGTACTTGACCCAAGCTCCGGAAGCGAAGAAGGAGAAGCAGACATTGATATACCAGCACAGTAATATCACAGGGCTGACGAAGGAGCCAATGGCATCGCCACGATCATTACGTGTGAATCACACTCAGCTCACGTTATCTGTCAGTTCGCATGCTCTGCATACCCTGCGGCTGACAGCTTTCACTTCATTCTGGAACCGAGTCCCCGAGCCAATCAGAAATTGCTATCGATGATGCAAAAGCCATACTGAACGGCTGAAATGTACCTGCGTATTCTACAATACTGTTCTGCATATGCATGATTGTGATTGCCTCGCATAAAAGATTTTCCACACCGCAATTGCAACGCCTGATTGGTCTATTGCTTGCCGTTTCATGAGCCTGGAATTTCAGCCAGTTGTGTCGAGCTTCCGTTTTCAGGGCAACAGCCTCGCAGTGATGGTACGAAGAATGAGAAATTGTTGGTGTTGATCGTAAAGACTTACAGATCACGGCAGATGATTTCCTGAATCGTTGAGTTTGCGCTCTGACACAGACGCATCTTCCCATGTCGCAACTAGAGATAGGCAGCTTTGAGAAACGAAGGTTTCCTTATCACAGGTTTCCACTATTAGCCTCGTCAACCTTGGACGGTGCGAGTCTGGATAACATCAGACTAGTAGAGGTGTCAAGACATAAGCAAGCAATGCGACACTTTGAAAGGCCAACCAAGACCTGCCATGCGCGGACAGTATCAGACGAAGCGGCAGCCACGCGCAGTACAGTAAACATCATCTTAATCCCTGATAAGCCTCCTAGTTGGCAAACAATTCGGAGGCGAGGCTGATCGGCAACACTGGCCATCGGGTTTTTTCGCTTCCAAGAACCAACTCTATACGCGACAGGCACACCACTTAAACCTTACATCCCTAAATCGCAAGGACCGGCTATTGGACAATCCAGTGCTTCTGCCCACACTACCACCTTTCACAGCGTCTCGACTCCCGCTATCGCGGTACGCTCAAACACTGCAAGTGTTGAGAGTTTGGGGTGCGAGGCAGCTTAGCGAGGCGGAGCCTGCTCTCGTTCATGCAAATCCACAGTGGCGGGCCACCACCCTGGCCCCAGCAGTTCATCCGCACAGACACCTCCACAGCAGCTCAGCGACTCACAGGGATACCGACAAGCAAAGCAGGTGGCTGTCTATTTTCAGCTCCCCGGACAATCCAACCGCAACTGAGCAGGAAGCGGCATGGCATGCCTCAACATCGATCCCTCCGCATTCCTTCTCCCCTTGCACACGGCACCCAGTACACAGCAACATACCTGCATGCGTACATACCTACCCAAGCTTTCCTTATCAAGCAGTCCTCGCGATTCATGTATAAGCGTGTTAGCCCAATGCATTTATCCACGGGCACCATGCAGCCCTACCACTTCTACCCCAGCTTTCATTCTCCTTTCATTTCAGATTTGGAGCATCCCGCTTTTACATCTCTAGCTCAAGCAAAAAGCTATTGCTCATATATGGCGAGCTGTAGCTAAAGGTGACGGTCAGCTCAAGCTTGATCAGACAGAGTTATCCCATGCACCAAAGATGGACAATACAAGAGGAGGAGAACGAGACGGGGCCGTCAACCGCACAATGGATACCGCCCGCAAAAGTAGCAGAGACGAGCCTTTCATGGACACAATAGAGATAGAGCCAGCGCCTCCATCGCCTGTCCAAGCTACGAGCGCGCACTCCAACTCACATTCAAGAGGGCTCTCAGAATCACAAAATCTGTTACCAAACAGTCCAAAGAACTTCTTCCAGTACTCGACGACGACGAAAGAGTTTCGGTTTGATAGGCCGATTGGGGAGCCGAATTTTGGGGGCACGGGTGGGATTAGAGGTGGCTTCGGAGGGAGAGACAGTCCTGTTTGGAGTGGGGTACCACAAACGCTCAGGAGGAGTAGGAGGGAGTGGTGGAGAGGAGTTGTGGTTGATGTTCTGGCTGTTTCGGCGTCAATGCCTTTCTTTGCGCTTGCTGGAGCTTTAATCTGGGTTGATGGGGAGAGAGTTGAGGATGGCAAGAATAATGTTCTTGAGCAGTGTATAAAAGGCGTGAGCATGATGACAATTTTCTAGCATGGTAAAGTTGAGGCTAACTTGAATAGGCGGCTACTTTGTTCCCTCTATGTTTCTCGGTTGTGGTTGGCAGAGCAATGATCAATGTTGCATCTTGGAAGCTAGAGCAAGGAGCTTCTCTTGGTTCTCTTGAGCGACTGGTAGGGAGTCGAACCGTGGGAGGCACAATCATCACGCAAGCCAGGTTGCGATCCATCACCTTAATCAGTTTTGGATTGGTGTTCCTATGGCTGTTGTCCCCTCTTGGATCGCAGTCAATACTTCGAATACTTGCTACTTCATCAGAATCCTCTACATCGGAATCGGAAGTTGCATACAGTAATTCAAGACAAGCCAGTCAAGCCAGCAGTCCAACCTTCAACTCTTGGTTTTCAGCTTTTGCTGCCATGTTTACCTCGGCTTTACTTACACCAGATGAAGCAAAGAATAGCTCGATGGATATCTGGGGAAACGTCAGGATACCTCTCTTCTCTAGCCTTTTGAATATCGGTCCGGACGAGAATGGGTGGCGACAGATCCCCAAAGCCGATTCCTCCCCCACATATGCTTCTTTATTCGGTATTCCGATTGCAAATTTGCCTAATGGGAACACAACTTTTAATATTGAGTCAACCTATATGGAACTCGATTGTTCCAATATCACGTCACAGGTCGTCCGCGGCCCTAATTTCTTCACCAATCCCGGTTTGATATCTACGATCGGGCCTTTTAATTCGAGTCAAAATGTTTCAGCGACTACGACATGGGCAATGGGATATGTGGGCGAGGATGTTATCTCGATACTACCGAATGCATCGATCCAAAGTCTCGACAGCTTACCGTCAGAGACAGCATCCAAAGCATTTCTTCCTGGGCTTTTCCTGTACCAGGACTTCACCGGTCGCAAGAACGTCACATCCGTTTATTGTGTCCCATCACAAGTCTATGTTGAGTCGACGGTTCGTTGTGGCAAATCCTCCTCAAGCACACCAGCCGATTGTGCTGTCACAGCACAGCGACTTTCCCTTCTACCACACATGCCCACCACATTGACCTCCTTCTCAATACTCTCGACATTCTTGAGCCTCACTTCTCTTCTTCCCTCCACAATGCCTTCCGCAAACAACATCGACCTCATGCATAACTACCTCGTCAACCCCTTCTCGAACGCTTATATCCAATCCACAACGACCGTCTCACAGACCCCTACCTCCTCCACCAACACCGACCCAAACTCAAACGAGAGTCGTCTACTTTCCGTTCCCCTCGAAGATATCAGCCACCGGCTCAGCCAAATAATCAACACCTTCCTCCACGGCACTCTCCCCAACGCCACATCTTACCTCAAACACGACACAACCACTAGCCCAACACTCATAACAGCCAACACATCCATGCTCCTCTCCGCGCAAATATCCGCTTTACCACCCACCATCACCGTCCCCTCCAAACTTCTCACCATTATCCCGGTATTCACCATCTCCTGGGTCTGGACCTCCCTGTTCCTCTTCAGCACCCTCGCTATGCTCCTGTCAGCACTTTTTTCCGCGCTCCTCTCGCGGCAGACTCTCACGCGGGATTCTCTGAGCTATGTATCTAGTTTGTGTAGAGAGAGTCAGTATGTAACGTTTCCTGCTGGCGGAGTGGGGATGGATGGACTGAAGAGGAGTCGATTGTGTCGGAATGTGAGGATTAAGCTGGGAGATGTGGGCGATGTGGAGGGTGGATGTGAGGTTGGGACGGGAGTGGCGGTCAGGGTTGGGAGGCTTGGGATTGGGAGCGAGGATGTTGTGGGAGAGTTGGATAGAAGGAAATTGTACTTGTGAAGGGATTTCAGAGGGAGCATTGATGTTTTACATAGATAGAGATAGAATTTTACTTAATACTATACAATTTGCACCCTTCTTGTACCGCGTATTTCTGCTCAATGTTTGCTTTACAAGAGTGACAGGCCAATGTTTTCATTCACCAACGATTTCCCTCGCTTAATTTCAGGCACCAAACTTCAGTGTCAAGGCGCTGGACAAGCACTCGGTTTAGCGGTAAACTACACCGCACTTAACTGGATTTTTGTGAACGCTCGCTATTTTTCAGCGCTGCTCTCCAAGTAAGATACCTATCACCAGGAGGTCTTGCGAATCAAGCACCTCCTTGACCCATTCATCAACATCAAATCAAAATACTACTATCGAGAGTTGAGCGACTGACCATCTTCTAAACGTACTCTCTAGGAACAATTTACTCAGCAAAGTGGTCTCTTAAGTGAAGTTTCGGACTGCGAGATCCCGAAGCTCAGAGTAGTAAAATGGCAATTCTCCCAAACGGCGACAGACCAAGAGGTTGCACAGCGGAGGGTACTTTCGAGATATCACTATCGAGAGGAATTGTTGAATAAATGTTATACGAGATCTAACAGAATATGCGTGGTCATGCATGCCGGGTACGTGAGAACCATCTGTCTGGAAAGACTTGGTCTCAGGTACCGGCACCATGAACCTAAATATGTTTGTCGATGTGCATCTAAATGCAATTTGGCGTCCACTTAATCTTTATATCCTCCCATATAATAGCTTTCGGACCGATACCTAGTCTGAGTATGAACCATCAGACTCAGAATCCTCCATCTTAGTATCATGCTCATCGGTGCTGCTCTCAGATTCTGAGTCATCGCAGAAATCTCTCTCAGCCTTCTTGTCCTTGGAAGTCTTGCCTTTAGTATCTCCCTTGTTTTCTTTGTCCCGTCAGCTTCCGTTTATACGTGGCGGAATTGTTAGAACGGACCTTTGCGAACCCGACCAAACAGCTTGGCCATCTCGAGGCGTGTTAATTTTGGCTTCATCACTTGGTCTACCATCTCAAGCTTCGAGGTTTGCACTAGAATATATCAGAAATGCTTTGGAAGCTTTCGTAGTCTGTAGAATACATACTTTCGAGGATTCTATCATCGACCGAGTTGGCGATGATCAGTCTGGTAAAGTGGGTTTCCTTGGTTTGTCCAATGCGATAGACCCGACAGAATGCTTGTCTCTCGCTAGAGGACGTTAGTAAAAAGTTTGAAGATCGGAAATGAAAGGTACATACGCGCATGCATTCCACCACAAGTCACTGTGGATAAGTTAGCAGATGTATCATCGATATAGGGCTTGGGGGACCTAAGTTGAAACCACGCGGTTCGCAAACTCCAAGTTTAAACCCTCTCCAGCGGTCTTAAGCGTCGCAACCATGACTTTGATTGAAGCATCAGAGCGGAAAGCCGTTGTGGCTTTTTGACGAGCAGTCGTCGACATATCTCCCTGCGTGGAAGTAAGTAAGAGACGCCAAGCAATTTTGAGAACTATGCTTCTTACCGTGAAATACACAAAGCCAATATTGTTTCGCTCGAGGACTCGGCCGACGATTGCAGTGAAGGTTCTCCATTGCGTGAAGATGATGATCTTGTCGGAAGGTGCCGTTGTCATCCATTCCTTGATCTGGTCTTCGAGTCCCTTCAACTTGGTGCTTGGGGGCATTTCCGACGTGCCGGCATCGAAGTCCATCAGCCATGGCATCGGGGAATGAAGAGGCATGGTTCCTAAATAGTCCATTCCCTTTGGCTTTAGTTTCTTCTTCGTCTTCTTTTCTGCCTTTTTGTCAAGGTTCTTGTCGGCACTTTTCTGGCCCTTGCTATCAGACTTCTCGGACTTCGAATTTGGTGACTTTGTCTTCTTCTTAGGCTTCAGTTGTGCTGGTGTTTTCAAGGATGTGACATCAAATGTGGCGCCGCATATTGGACATTCTGGTTCCTTCAATAGGTTAGCACAATGTGTTGAAGGAATTAAGAATGGCTGTTCTCCTACCGGTTTTCCTTGGCCATCATCCACCAGGGTTTGCTCTTCGATGCAAGTTTTGCAAAAGCGGTGCTTACAAAAAGGGATGATCCGAGTGTCCTGAGCAAGGTCATAGCATTTACGGCAAACATCGCCATCTGGTCGATCCTCGCTATACTCAGTAAATCCACGCTTCTTCTGCTCAAGCAAGATACCGATACCTGGAGATCATCAGTGCACTGCAGGCTTGAAGGTTGATGGGACCTACGTCGGATAACCAAATTCTTGGGGTCATTCAGATCGAGAAGCTTCTGGTAGATTTCTTGCAATTCTGGCACGTCGAAAGTTTCCTATTCGCCTTAAAAAGAGCACTAGTATCTGGACATAGTGTAGACTGACCTGTATATCTTGTTCCACAAGAAGGGGATGAGCCGTCATCCTGAAGAGAGGTCAGTTATATTCCAAAATGAGAAGAGCCTCGAGACTCACTGGCGGAGACGTGTGATGCCGATGAGCATGTCCTTGACTTTTTCATCTTGCTTCTGCTCTTCTCCGTCTTCAATGGCCGGCTTCCCTTCTTCTGGGTCTTCAAACAAAATTCTTGGCACCTGATCACAGTCACCACCAGTCTCGCCATCTTCATTCTGACCGTCTATTGTTTCGATGAGCTCCTTGATGAACTTGCCCTCCATTGCTTCGTAGAGAATCTTTTCCACTGGCGAAAACTCAAATTTGGGGTCCTTGGTGTGCGCTCTAGGTAGATCAACGAGCGGCCTACCCATGAACTTGTCCTGCATTGTTCGGCTGATGGTTTCCACAGGTCAGTCAGTCGACCAAAGATGATCAAAGAACGAAATCACTTGCCTGAGAAGCAGTCTTGCAAGAACCTTGTCCAGTCTCTCCATATTTTCTGGCTTCTATGTTGTGTCAGTAGAATTCAAGTAGTCGACGAAGAACAAGATTGCTTGCCTTATCCACATTGCAGAATTTTGCTCTGAACCTGGTGCCTTGTCAGTCTTTCGTTGGAAAAATGTGGTGGAACGAGACTCACATTTTGAAGCTCTTAGCATCTGGCTCCCGGAAGAACCGAAAGTACGGATACAATTCTGAAAATCATCAGCTGGCTTCATATACATCAGTCTCCAAGGATATGCCTACCTTCGTAGCTGTTCATGATTGGTGTCTGAGCGGATTAATTGAATGACTTGCCAGACTGGACTGGAAAGACTTACTCCACTCAGAGCCCACCTATGTTTGCCTTTCAAAGCATTCACAGCGTAGGAGATTCTAGTATCATGATTCTTGATTTTATGCTTTTTGACTTCAGTGAAATTTCCTATTGTGGGAAAATCGAGCACTTACAGCCTCGTCGATCACGATCTGCAGCGATTCTGTCAGCTTCTGATATTATATGTAGGAAACTGGGGTGTACCAGAGTCGTGGAATGTAAAAAGGAACCCTTACTCTGTACCATTGCACCTGGTGTAGTGCACCAGCAGTACCCATATTGGCCTGAATCCACATTTCAACTGCTGCAGAATCATTCTCGGCCGCTTCAAAATCTTTGCCACTCTGTCGATCAACTCTCTTTAAGCTCGATTGGAGGTGCTTGTCGGGAAATGGGCAGCTTCTTGACACTTCACCGTATGACGCCAGTACGATGTCGTTATCAGTAATTCGACGAGAGCTTTTCTTTGAATCATAGATCGCAACGCCTCGGAAGATTCTGTCCGAGGTATGCTTATCGATCTCGGACTCCCATTGGGATAACTTCACAAGAGTCAGTGATATTCCTGGTGATGCGAGAAAGTCCATACCAGCGATGGCCCAGCAATGATCAATGTGCTTCTCTGGTGTCTTGGCTCATTCTGCCCCTTTGGTCTTCCGGTTGGTAAATTAATAACCATGGTCTGGCTGGTCAATTAAAGCATGAAGCATGATGATCGGGATATCTTACAGCCAATGACTGAACCGTCTTTCCTAAACCCTGTTCCAACGTCAGTCTCAATCCCAAACATAAGGGGATCGATAGCTCTTACCATCGAATCCGCTAGAATTCCACCTTTACAATCGTCGCTTGACTCTTCTCTTCCGAGCATCCAATCAACTCCAATGACTTGGTGATTGAGAAGTCCTAACAGTGTCAGAATTGAGAAGGTGACCGAAGAATGATGGGTATAGTTACCGCTGTTCATTCCATTTAGCATCCACACTCCATCTTGTCCTTTCATCTTTCTGCCAAAGTTCTTCACTGCAGCCTCTAGGGCGTCCAATTGTGATCGATTGGTCTTTGCATCACTGGTTGCTGGACAATTTGCCAACATTTTGCGAAACTGTTGACCCCAGCCGGCAGCTTTGATTTGGGTGGCCTTTTCTTGAGCATTCCCTGTTTGGAGAGCATCGACTGCGGTGGAGCCCCTCAGCAGATTCATGAAAGTAGTCGTTTCGCCCACTGCATTGGCCTGGAGATTCAGTTGTCGGGCAGAATCACCCCGTCTATCTGTGTCCTTAGGTTTAGCTTGCAGGGACCTCTGCTTCTTCCCTTTGGCTTGCTGATCATTTGGTGTGATTTTCTGGCGCTTTGGGATATGGTAGGCTGCCATTGTATCTAGCTTCGAATGTCCGGAGGAATCGCAACCTTGAAGGACTGGCTGACTCGTTGAGCTGACGCTCGAGTCCCTATCGCTCAAGGTGTTGTTAGTAAAGTATGCAAGGACTCAAGTTTTACCTACGGACTGAACTAAACTCACTTGTCTGGACCTTCATGAAGCTGCTTTCTCTTCTGAGCTATCTCGCAGCTAGGAGACTTCTCTTCAAGACGAGGACATTGGGCATGGGGATTGCCGGTAAGCAATGCCGAATCTTTAATGTACTGTCGAGGAGAAATTCCTCTGCTACTATCGCCACACAACGATGCAGGATGCAAATCGGTTGAGATAACTTGGTTGTCGAAGAGACCTTCGCCAGTTTGTTCCTCCTTCTTGATCTTTTCGCACATGGGATCTGCCGAATCAACAGGGTCATTCACAGCTGTGTCATCATTGTGACCAGTGTTTTCTTGTTTGATAAAAGAATTGACCGGGGCAATCTTGGAGGCTGTGTCCCGGATACCGGTCATTATATGGGACGACGTCATCTTCTGGTCTTGAGTGGTATCGTTGTCGATATCGTTGCTGATATCTTCACCCATACTTTGCTCCATGGCGTCACTCGTGCCAGCAATTGGTGACTTCTGCTCACGTTGGAACTTGCTTAGGGAGTCGAGTATTGAGTTGACACCTTGTTGATCATATTCCAACTCACTGACGGTCTTGTCATGAGTACTGTCCAACTCAACATCGGCGGCACAGTTATGGACCATTTCCTTGTGGTGGGTCTGGGTGGTGTCGTCTGTGGGTTGATTTGAGGTTTGCTCAGTTGCTTGGCGGCCATCTTGAGTACACAGTTCAACACCTGAGTTCAAGTGTTCCGCTGGCTCCGTCATGACCACATCTTGTGAGGACTTTGTGGCAGACTCTGTGCTATGTTCCGGTGTTGTTTCGATGGGTACACTCTCAAGGGAAGTTACTGCTCCAGAGTCTGTCATGCCGCCCTGGTTAGATACGGCGGGGATTTGATCTTGCGATGTATCCATATTGTTCTCCATTGTGGGAAGTGGTCTGCTTAGGTGAACTAGAAACCAATAGTGAAGATCGTTAGCCTTGGAATATCATTCAGTACTGCAAAAGATCTCAACAAGCTGAAAAGCCAAACTTAGGAAGGGTGAGCACGATTGAAGTGAGCAGGTGGAATTGATACCAGATTTCCTGTCTAAAATAATTGAGGCCATCTTCGCAGGTGAATTGAAGGTGAGTGGTAGATGATGGTGAGAAGTTCATGGGAAGCAAGCAAGCTGAAAGAGAGAGTTTTGATATCACAAGGTGAGGCTATGGATCAAGTAGAATACGTACCTTGGATGCTGCCATCTCACTACAGACCATGTTTGCACCTGAGAAGTATCGAGAACCTGATGAGCGAAATTGGGTGTGGTGAGCGCAGATTCCTCTAGCAGAGAGGAGCTTGCTAAAGGGCTAGTGCTGTATGTGGTAGATAAAATTTGCAGTGGAAGAGCGTGCTTGGAGGGTATGAAGAGGGGGTGATGTTGAAGAGGCTGAATGATATTGAGGTTGAAGAGAAGAGCAAACTAGTTGAGGGAGCCAGGTGATGGTTCTGTAGAACGAAGCGTTTACTAGCGTTGAGGCGAGAAGAAGGGAAAGAATTACAATGATACTTTGAAGAAGTGAGTCTGTGAAGAGAAGGGTGAAACAATCAAGGCTCCTCTAAAGGATGTATAACCAGCGCCTGAGATAAATCTTGTCCCGTGAATTTTGTCATATTAAGACTCCCATGTGACCCCATTATACAAGGTTTAGTAGCCCGAGACTGCTGCGAGCAAGCCTTTTGATCGACTTTCTTAAGCAGACATCGTGAAATATATAGATACGTGACTTCTAGTTTGTTGACTTCGCTTGGGCCACCTTGCACTCCGGGTGGTTCTGGAAAGATTCAAATAGCTGGATCATACAGCAACTAGGCAACAGCTAAGGCTGCCTCCTCTGATACACTTGTTCAAAACATGCACAAGATTCAAGAGCTAACAGGCACGCTGCGGTTTCCGCAAAGCTACGTGACCCGCCAAGGAGTTGTTCACGAAGACCGAGAAAGAAGTTGAGTAAATGGGTAGTTCTTCATTCAAGCTTGTCGGTAGACATCTCCACCGACTTAGTCATGTAAATCCCATGATTATCCGTTCCGTCTGCGATTCCGACACTTGGCCCGATCTCCACAGTCGTGTGAGATCCCAAGTCTTCAGCGTCATGAGTCTTCACACCGAAATCATCGTGGAAGGATGCTGTCCTCGAGCTCAATCTTTCGCTTCCATTTTCATTTCCAACTCGCCGCTCGCTTAACTCAACCAAGCTCATCGTTGAACTATTTTTTTCTGCTCGAGTTCTTGGATGCCCAGATGGCGTCCGATTTGTTATTGGGTGTGTATTTGTAACATTTGTCTCTCCGAAAGTCATCTTCAGAGTCGGAAAGAAGTATTCGAGCAAGGAGCGGCAAGCTGGTAGACACGCACAAATTATGCCAACGCTTTGCTCCAGATGCGAGTAAACAACAACGGGAGCTTGATCATCTAAGCGTACAAATCAGCTAGGTTCGTTCATTGACTTTGTTTATGAGCTAAGACTTACATGACAAATCGCTTGAATGATCAAGTTGTATTAGTGATGGAAGGCGCATGAAGCTACAAACGAGTGCGATAGATCCAACTGAAAACATAATCATCAAATTCGCCTTTTTCTTCCAAGCAAGTTTGAGCTTCCAGACAGTCGGAATAGGAATGGCCAGAATCAAGACGCTTTGGAATATGTTGAAGACTGCCGCTGCCTCCAAAGTAGCATAGCCATTGATGCATTGAACAGGAGCGACTTTATACATCCAATTGGTCCAATAACCATGGAGGGGCACCTAGAATAATTTGTCAGATCTTCTGCCACCTGACAGGAATATCTCACCTTACACATTGAAAGGCCAGCGCCAATAAAATGGAGAAGTTGGACAGGGAGACGAACAGTCCACTAATCCAAATTGCCTGACGAAGTCGGTGGCCCGGAAAAATACGTAGGAAAAACAGCAACAATGACAGCTTTGTCGATGTAATAGATATGAGGTAAAATAGTTCCACAACGTAAAAGAATTTCCTTCCCGTGATGATTTGCTCGGTACTCAGCCAGTAGGTATGTTGGCCAAAGCCACTCAACACTAAGCCCAAGGAAGTGCCAACTAGACAGCGACCAAATTAGCAATGTGCATCAGAAAGAAAGAAATGAATATGACTGGACGCCAGATTTTGAGGCAAAGATGACCTTAGGAACACCTACCATCAACAAAATAGGCTGCTGCAGAAGCCAATATCATCCAATCATCTGCGCCGAGCCCAACATCCAACAGAACCCTCGCCACAATCCGACCTCCTATAAAACATGCTGTGAGGAACGGCACAATATAATCCATTTTGAGAACATCTTCCAGTCGTGTCTTGTCGCTTTCGATTGAGCATGATACGGCTGAGTATCTCTGTAATTCCAGGAGTTCGGGAATCGTGCTGCATGCTGAATAGGCGCACGTCGAAACTGCAGACGTCAAATCGGCACTGGTACAAATGCAAGTCGTGTTGGAAGTTGAACCGCAGTACTGGGGAACATGAGTCGACAGGCATGAAAGCTGAGCCACCGGTCAGTTGAACATTCGAGGTGACGATACACCAGCTTGTTGGCACGTACTGAGCAATTCGGCGCAGCTGCGATATTGCCTCTTTCAAGGAGAAATCCAGAAGCCAAGCTTCCCTCACTCCCAAAACATGTAATAAACAAACATAAAATAACGATCAAACACATCTTTACTCTGCTGATCTGAAAGAGTGTCGGCCCCGACACGGGAGGCAAGACGAAGGAATTGCAGAGTTCACAAAGAACAAAAGCTTGAGCAATATGTAAGACATGTTGTTGGGCGATGGCATCACTTTAGTTGAAGATCGTGGCTATCGTCAAACGCAAAATGGAAAGCTTCTTCTCCACTGTATGGGAAGAGCTAAATTTCCGGAACATCGGATCTTGGTATGAGCCCAGATTTCAGTTGGCATCCGAGGTGGCTCAGGCCAGTCACTGGGTAGCGCGGCTCAAAAGGAGACAGATAAGATCGTACGAGTCGCGAATGTTGAAAGACATGTTGATACATATCTATCACTCACGAAAACCTCAAGAAAAGCCTACCTTTCGAATCGTATCAGCAGACCAGTGTCTGCTAATACCAGTTGCCTTATTGGCCACAGCGTCGTATCAATTATGCGAACCTAAGAATATCGAGGCGTAACTCGATGGCATTTCTCCGGTGCTGTTGATTTTGGAATCATCGATCGCCCTGACTCGACAGAAAAACTCAAAAATTAAACAGCCACACCTCTGATTATTCTCTCATGATCTAACAGCAGACCAAGAGCTCTGCTGCGTGGAGTTATAAGCAGCAAGAATAAGAAAGCAACATACTCAGATGTTGCTCGACGATGGTTGTTCTGTTCCCTCGTATTCTTTCCAAGAGTTAGAGTGTCGTCGTCACCGCCAGTCATTGGACTTGGATTTAACCTTTCGTCTCATCTTGGCCATTCTTCGGGTCCCTCCCCTTGGACCTATCCACCGTGCTGGTAAAAACTCGGACACAGATGCCGAGTTCTCCACCGCTGAGCAAACCTAATGCACAGCAGCGGGCCGTTGCGAAAACGTCCACCGGACAGATTAAACTAATCTCGATAAGGTACGAAAATCTTGAATACCTGCTCGCTCCTGTATCAGATAAAGCTTTTGGAAGTTCTAGGCTAGATGGAATGGTTTGGTAACGAAGTCCTTTTCACATTTTCGCTGGTACCAAGTATCGTCTGGGTCCGGGGAGACCGAAAAGTGCAGGCTTTGGCTTCACGCGGTTGTCCATACATGTCGAGCCGAGTCAGCTTTCGAGTTTCTTTGAAGTCCAGATTGCGAGTTTCTCTGTAAGTGCACAGTTGCCTTTTTGGTCCAGTACCACGATTCAAGCTTTCATGATCCTACTCATAGGATTTATATTGACCTCTGATTCATTATTGTTCCCATTTTGTAACCTCTTTCTTCACATCTACATCAGAGCAGCGAGGTACCGCGGATGATACCCCACCAATCCCATATCTGTCTTCAAAAACGCATTCAAAAGCACACTTCCCGATAGCAGAAGCCAACATACCACCCAACAGTAGCCAAGCCAGGGATGCCACGCCCGATTTCCATCTTTCATATCTTCCCCTCTCGATTTCCTTGCAACAGAATTCGTCTTGTAAAACCGTATGACTACATCTTCCAATATAATTCCAGCAGCCTGCAACAGGAAATAGACGATCCAACACCAAAATCGATCGTACATCGTCGCATACGGTGATGTGAGTGTTGGGTACGCAAGACCAGCAGCTGCATACCCATGATACAATGCCGAGAATAGGAACGTGAGTACCGCAGTGGTGATAGACGACATCGTTGTATGTCGAGGAATGCCGAGCACCTTCAGGATGAACTGGGTGTATCCGGAGAGAACCTAGTTTGTGAGCTCCGACTACAAAATCGAGAAAATGAGGTAGGCATCAGACCTTTCGAATTCCTTGATGCCAAAATGAACCCCAAAAGTATCGTAGGGTGGTTGTTTTTCGGATGTCTCCGAAGTAGGGAGGCCAGTCCCGCACTCTTGTAAATGAGAGTACCAAGCTAGACCAATTGAAGACGTACCTCTGGTTCATCCAGTCCGGAAGCCACAGCGAGTAGTGACAATCCTTGATAATTAAGGCTGTTCGCAAAACATGATTGAATTCCAATGGCGAAGACCATAAGAATCCGCTCTTGAAGAGTTATGGTCGGAGGTAGCGGTGCGTAGCGATGATGTCGTGTGCCTATGTACGCCGAGCAGAACATCAAAATCACGGACCCCATCATGAGATCCATAGCTTGTCGGAAGATGAAATGCCTTCTCGACTCATTCTTTCTCCCATTTGGAACACCTTTCACCTGAAAGTTCCAGCCAACTCCTCGCATGTTCGCCATCAGAGTCGCCGCCCATCTGAGCTTCTTCCACCCAAATCCTCTCATGTACGTTGCTTCACGAGGGTGGCCCATTCTCCAGTATGTTTTCTCTGGAATTGTGAATAGAATATTGGATACCACATTGAGACATATGGACCATAGCATGGCTCGGCAGTACCGCGTGCTGGGATCCGTGGGGAAGGATTGTTGTTCAGCGAGGTAGAGGAGAATGCTAATGATGAGGGCGAAGATGACACCCCTGCCATAAAACGGTGGACTCCAGAGAGCGATCAGACTTAAAGTAGCAACGGCGAGGTAGACACATATTGCGGTCGCCATGGCATTGGCGCTGAACCTGCTGCTATGTTTAGCGAGGATGGATGCGCCGGAGTGTAGCCCTTACCACGTTGACCCTCCATCGATATACATATCAGTCATCGTTCGAGGGGAATATACTGATGATTAGTGGAAGAAAGACTTTCTCTCGCGAAGTTTATTACTTCGGAAATCAACAACGTTGCTGGAGACTTTGCCGCCTGATAAATGCGACGTGTGGTGTGAGCGTCTCCTGACACGTGCTCAGGAGGTTCCGTGACTTGTACTCTAATGGGCAATGGCCAAATCCAATAGTCTGACAATGTCAGTGACCAAAATACGTCCCTTACTCTGGTAGATCGACTACGAGCGGGTCATACTTGTAAAGTGTCTCATTTCTGGTGTTCACATCGCGAGCGAGCTGACGCTTACCAATTTCAGGAGGAACAACTCGCTTGCTGGTAAACATTTACCAGTGTATTTCGGGGGCTCGCTTGCAGTGCATTTCGAAGCCTTGGCTCGACCCTTCAGGGCAGACTACGCCTAAATGCCAGCCAGTCAGTGCGCAAAGCAATTCCTTCGCCCACGGCGTCAGCGTACTACGAAGGTAGTGCACCTCAACCAGACCCCAAATTTATACTCGGTTTCAATATTTCTTCATCGCGACAATCTTAGTGGAACAAGAAAATGATCGATTCTATATTGCGCCATACCCATGAGCGTGAATGTTCCGTCCCAAGACCAATGACCATGCGTGAAGCCAAAGAACTTCCCGATCCAAGTACAAAATACAATGTCTCTCACAGTTCATCATGATCACCTGCCTCACCATTCACCTGTCTGAACCGATAGACCTTCGCCGAATGCCTCTCGACGAGAACATCCCACTGTCCCCTCGGCTCAACAACACCCACTTTCTTGCCGAACAGCCTTTCATCGCCCTTCTCCAATCCTTCCTTGTACGACACCTCGCTGGCGTTATACCAATTCAACTTCTTCAGTACTTCACTTCTCGACGCCTGATCTTCAGCATCAAGAATAGCCTGCGCATTAGCATCGCTCATGCGATCAGCCCACAGGTCGAAAACCTCCCAAGATTCCTTGACTTGGGGCGCTGAACCACCGGGTCCGGAAGGTGTAAAGATCTCCTTGAGCGATGCGCTCATCTCGACATCTTCATTGGCAGCGTTGAGGAGAATGACGACTTGGTCGCCGTTTTTAAGCTTTCCGCTCCAGATGTGTGTCTCGCCGATATCATATTCGTCTTTTGGTA
Source organism: Cadophora malorum (assembly GCA_017365405.1). NCBI lineage: Eukaryota > Fungi > Ascomycota > Leotiomycetes > Helotiales > Ploettnerulaceae > Cadophora > Cadophora malorum. The sequence continues at coordinate 41,990 of JAFJYH010000278.1, read as the reverse complement.
CGCTAGTGTTACGAGCGACTCTAGTAGCTGAACGGCCATGAGGATCTTGAGAGAGTGCGATGATGGCGGGGTTGTTGACGATGGAGAGGGTTTGTGGTGACATGATTCGTAGGTCGTTGCCGAGCATGAGGGGCGATTTGAGAGCAGCCCAGAGTGCGAAGTGGGCTTTGTACTCTTCATCGGTCATGCCTCCTTGGCCGACCTCGAGCATGTCAAGATCACTCCACCCTCCTGGAATACTGCGATCGGCGAAAGGCGCAACCTTATTGAGGATGAACAAGACAGAGCAGTGGGTTCCTGGAGCTATGCAGAATGGGTCGGCGGGGTTATTGGTGTCGCAGGCGCAGAGAGCGTCTGGACGTGAGAAGGAGTCATAGATATCTCCTGACATGCGCCATGCGTTTGCAATGGACATTCCCCACTGTTCGGAGTTAGCTTAAGATCCATTTTGAGGTATATGATGAGGAATACGTGCCGTGTGAACATAGTCTTCGCCCCAATTGCAGAGACTCAAGGCGATATTGCGGCCAGTAGCTTTGAGCGCATCGGCCATAACCTTGAAGCGATTGAATGAGATCTGTGGTGTGCCCATTCGGCCCATATGGAAACAGTTGTCGTATTTCAAGAAATCCACGCCCCAGTTGGCGAAGTTCTCGGCATCTTTGGTTTCATGATCGAGTGATCCAGCTGGAAAGATATCAGTACAACGCGGCACCTTGATTTAGATGTGAGATACTGACCAAATCTCGCGCAAGTCATCTCTCCCGCACTGGAGTACATGCCAAATTTGAAGCCAACGCTGTGTAGCTCGTCTGAGACATGCTTCATACCACGAGGAAACTTCTCTTTATCAGCGTTGACGTAACCGTCATCGCCTCGAGGAGACTGCCAGCAGTCGTCCAGAACAACATGGTCATAGCCTAGATCTTGAAGACCCAAATCGATGAGCTTCTTCGAGGTGCTGAGGAGCAAGTCTTCGGAGACGTTGCAAGCGAGAGAATTCCAGTTATTCCATCCCATAGGAGGGGTAATGGCGAGGCCATTGCCCACAGCCTGAGCCACATGGAAGAGCGAGACGGCGGCAGGAACGACGGAAGATGAGCGGACCATGTTGACGATGTTCTTTTCTTTGTTTCTCTCATCTTGAAGAAGGACTTCTCTCTCTTACTTTTATATTTTGCTTCGACTAGATCGTCACTTGCGTGAAGCATGCTCGCGCTAAGTGAGGGGCAGGACTTAGAGGCGGAAAGCCAAGACTTCTGCCCCTAGCTTGCATTAGGGTCTTGGTGTGGAGGGAATGCCCCCCTTTTCCATTTCCGCGAGAATTCCGCCGCTAGTATTTGTGGAGGACCTCCCCGAGGTGGATTTCTATAACGCCACATGCCTTGTTGACCTGATGCATGGCGTTCTTGAACCTGGAGAATTGCTGACGGTTTTGCGGGGTTTGACTCACCAGTGCATGACGGAAAGCTGTAGGAGCGGGATTGAAAAGCGCCTTCAGAGCGGATTGATAACTGACACGATGTCGGCATTTATTGATGTATGCGTGTGTTTTCTTCAAGAAAATTGAAGGTTGATAATCCATTTCATCTTCAAGCACTGAGCTCCTTACTTTCAAAGAAAAAGCCTGAAGATTCATTCAATTCAACAACGATGTCGGGTCCTCTCATCACAGCAACGACACAAGCTGTCTTCCTAGGATCCTTGTCCAATGTCCTCGCTCAAGCTTTCTCAGCATATGAATCACAGGTATGGCCAAGGATCTCGATAACCCCGTCTTGATGGTCCGAACTAATAGCGAAAACTTGCAGAAGCTCTTCAATTTCGATGTCGTTGATACTCTGCGCTTTGCGATTCTAGGAGCAGTTGTGACACCACCAAACTTCATATGGCAAAACTTTCTCGAGAGAAAGTTTCCTTCAAAGAAGGCTAAAGTCTCTCAAGAGTCGTCGAAGAAACAGGACTTGATTGAAGAAAGTGAAGGCCGGCTAAGCAAGTCGAATACGATTGCAAAGTTCTTCCTCGACCAAACAATCGGTTGCTGGATAAACACCTTGGCGTTCCTCCTTCTTTTTGGCTTCTTGAAAGGGAAGGGTGCGCTGGAGATTGAAAATGAGGTGAAAACCGTAGGTTGCTTCCTGCCTTGGACAAATTCACCAAGTCTGACAGATTGTAGGGGTTCTGGTCCATGGTCCTATCGTCGTATCGATTTTGGCCTCTCGTGACGTTGACAAATTTGATTTTAGTCCCTCCGAATCAGCGTATGTTGGTTGGAAATCTGGCTGGACTGGCGTGGGGTATATTCGTCAATTTGGTAATGGTGGGGTGAAAACTTGTTGTTCTGCATGCTAGATCCGATAGGGGCATCCAGTCATGTTCCTCAAGCCGTCCCACAGATGATTTGTTGGTGAACTTCAGTACATTACGCATAGAATTAGATGTTCGTATACTATGAACCTCAATTTGATCCAATTTTGACAAATTCAAAGGTCAAAGCCTTGAGTGAGGCCTGCCAAAGTCCACAGTGGACTTTGAACATCAGGTTCCTTCTCTTCCACCTCTTTGGCAAACTCGACCAGAAACCTCAACATCCAGCGATCAAGTACGAAACTCGTGTCCATAGACTTCCTGCATGTATCGTGAAAAGCCCTCAGTCTATTCATAGCTCTGCTAAGCGTCGACCAGTATTGTTTCAGGTGAAGAAGAATGCCGAAATTTCGTTCTAGCCTGGCACGTGAGATGCCGATGCGGTTCTCATCAGATGAAAACAAGAGAGTGTGGATCTGCACAGTTGATGCGATGACAAGCACATGTGCCACCATTGTGTAAAGTACATCAGAGTTTGGTGTTTCGAAGGCGCGATAGATCATTTCGCAGAGATTGGCAGCGTGGTCCTTGCATTTCTCTGCGTAAAGACCAGCCGAGGGAATCGAGCTGTAAGGCTCAACGTGAAGAAACTGATAGAATAGAAGCTGCCCAAAGTGGTAGTACCCCAGATAGACTGCGGCAAAATATCTTCCAAGGCCATGGGATGCGAACCATGCGAAATTTTCTGGCGTATCTCTCATGATGTCGGGCAGAGCTTGGTACCAGTCATCCAGCCGCTTACTCAGCTGTTCAACAGCTTCTTCCAACTGAACACCTTCGAGATGTTCCTGCACGCATTTTTCGTTGAAGTTATTGATGGCAAGTAATATCCGGTTCAGTTTGATCATCTCAGCAAGGATAGGTGAAGAGCGATCGGAACCCGGGGATACGAGTGGCATGTTACTCCCGAGAGCAAGATACTGTAATTCATCTGTTGGTAGCGGGATGTCGAGATTGGGCATGAGTTTCGGAAGCTTAACGGCAGTCGAGGACCAGACGTCAACCATGCAGAGTGACGACAGGACTACAAAGTCAGCGAGTGAAGCTTTAGCATACAGAGCTTACTGACCGCGAATGTTGATCTCATGCTCGAGAGGGCTGGATGGCACACGATTCGGCAAGTCCAAGAGTTGAGCCCTAGGTCATAAGGAAACATTAGCTTTAAGGTGACGGAGTTCCAAAGGCTCATGATTGCACGATCTTGCACACATAGGGGAGACTTGGGCAACTGTCAGAACTTACATCCTACATGCAATACCATAGTACACATTCTCCGTCACGTCATCTCCATCTGCGATGTACGCCGCTCCGAGAAGTACACAGGCTTGCACTGTCGTGAGAGATGCTCTACTGATCTGTAGTAGCCTCTCTGCCCTAGGTATGAACGCAGCTCCACGTTCAGAAGGCGGGCTCCCACCAAAGAAGGGGTCGGTCGAGAATCTGGAAATGTCAGAGGTGCTACACGATATACAGGAAGCTATCAACTTCTCTACGAACCTCGCAGACAGGGCGAATATTGGATACAACAAGACATTCTCTACTCGTTCTTCTGCCACCGCAGCCAGGAAACTCGGAGGATGAAACAAAGTATGGAACTGATTGTGAATGTAGTCGAAATACAACTGCACGAGCTCGAGCCTCAGAGCGAGCGGGGGGTACTCACTGTCCGCACCTTGAATACCATCTTGAGCATCAAGATGATTTTCAAGCTGACGGCTCTCGGAGACCAGCGCTGACTGGTGATAGTAACCTCCCACAGGCGGTTTCTGGACGCATTTGATACGTCGAGCGATGCAATGCGTGCAGTCTCGCTCGCCTTCGACGATCTTACATTTACGACGACGGTTCCTGCATTATGGTTGTCAGAGGTGGATATACTCCAGATTACAGAAGGGCTACTTACCGGCACGCTTCGCAGGCTGTTGGCTTCCTCATTGCCACTCGGACTGCCTTTGGTCATATGAAGAAGGTGAATTATGCACAAGCCGGTTCAATGGCCAATACGAGTCATACAGAAGTTTTCCGACACTTTTCCACTCCCAAGATTGTACCCTTGAAGTTGCGATCCCGGGGTGTGGAGTTTAGGTTGCTGTGCTAGCATCCGAGGATGTGGTGATCAGGAGAGATGAGGGGAAAGGAGGAAAACAAGCCCGCCGCTAACTTGTTCGCCAAGTCCGGTCTCCAGAATCGGGTTCTCGGCAACCTCGCTGGCGAAGCTGAAATTCTCGCTTCCCAGTCATTTCTTGAGAACTTTCCAACATATGGTCTTGGTAGATCTTGGTGCGTTTGCGACTCAAAGGCTCTGTATATCGACGATCCGAACTGCTGCTCATTTTTAGTCCCCAAATAGGAAACCGTTTGTCAGTTCTAGTGATGTCGTAAGACAATACCGTTGACCTTAATCGGGCCTGTTCTGGTACTCTTTCAAAGTATCAAGTTCACTGCGAGTTCTCTGAATCCTGAAGTTGTGACACGAACTTGCAATGGCTAACATTTCTGTATGCCGGCCCAACACCAATTCCAACATTCATCCCGACCTTTCCAAGAGTCACATGAAGATGTGAGCTGCTGAGCAGAACTCGGACTGGTTTCAAGCGATTGTGATGTTGACAGCCTGCATCAAACGGGCAGTTGTCCTACTTTAGGAGCTTGGCCGCTATTTTGGCTCTCTAAAACGATTCCAGAAAGCCATCCCGCTTTTCGGGCAGGACTAGCGCTTGTGGTCGCCCCATGGGGCGGAGATGTTTTCCACCTTAATCCGCCACGCGGTACACCCCGCAGATTCCAATTCGTAGCCCAAAATTCTTTACCTCAATAGAGGAGGACTTGGCTATTGATGAACTTCTGGCTTATCCATTCATGGGTTCTATATAAGGGGTGCTGGCTTGCCCACAATTGCGATGTCTCCTCATCAGCTGCAGTTCTCTCTGCTTTGAACACATTGGTGGCCCAGACACTTGACAGCCATACTTCCAAGCACCAGCATCATGGCCTCATCAACTCCTCCTCCAGCTCTTTCCGAGCCAAAGGCTCCTTTACCAACGACCACTGGGGCAGACACAATCGGCAATTCAGCCGAAGAAGCGACTCATGCCATCCAACTCGAGCGAGACCTGTCGTTGAGAGACACATTCAAGCTCTATCCGAGGGCCATCATGTTCTCTTTTGTCATATCACTCGCCGTCATCATGGAAGGCTACGATACCAACCTTATGGGCAACTTCTACCCTTACCCCTCCTTCAAGAATCGCTTCGGTGATCAAGTTGATCCTGAAGGCGGCATGCTAGTATCCGCAAAATGGCAGACAATCATTGGAAACTCTACACAGGTACGCATAGCCCAGTCATCTAAATGAGAGGTTCTTGCTGACATTATCAACTCATAGGTTGGGTCGATCCTCGGTCTCTTCCTCAACGGTATAATCTCTGAACGATTCGGTTACAGAATGACCATGATCTACACCATGATTGCTCTGATCGGTACAATCTTCATCCCCTTCTTCTCGAATAGCTTGGAGATGTTTGTTGCGGGCGGTATCTTGCAAGGAAGTGAGTACTGAGAAAACCCTCTCCAATGTTTACTATCACGTGACCTGGACTTTTCTACCTAAAGACACAAAACTTTCTTCAGACATAATAGCTAACAGTCAATTGAACCAAGTCCCCTGGGGCGTGTTCCAAACGCTTGCAGTGACTTATGCCGCTGACATTTGCCCAACCTCCCTTCGAGCTTATATGACTTCGTGGATCAACATGTGTTGGGTCATTGGCCAACTGATCTCATCCGGCATGCTTCGAGGACTCCTCAACCGTACGGATGAGTGGGGCTACAAGATTCCCTTTGCAATTCAATGGGTATGGCCAATTCCAATCATGATTGGCACATTCCTCGCCCCAGAGTCACCCTGGTGGCTCGTACGGAAAGGCCGTCTCGAAGAAGCCAAGAATGCCCTGCTTTCCCTCACAAGTCGAAACTCCGGCATCGAATTCGACGTCGATGCCCAAGTGTCTATGATGGAAGTCACGAACCAGTTCGAAATCGAATCTAGCTCTGGTGCACACTACTGGGACTGCTTCCGAGGTACGGATCGCCGCCGAACGGAAATCGCTTCGATGGTCTGGCTCACACAAGCTTTCTGTGGCATTCCGTTTATGAGCTTCAGCACACAATTTTATTTGCGAGCTGGCCTCAATAATGAGGATGCATACAGTATGAACATTGGACAGACTGGTCTGGGTTTTGTTGGATGCTTGATCGCATGGTGGTTGATGACTAAATGCGGACGCCGAACACTTTACGTGTGGGGTCTTAGCGCCATGTTTGTTTTGTTGATGGTCATTGGATTCTGCGGCCTCAAATCGAATGCTGGTTCGGCATGGGCAGCTGGCTCTCTCCTCCTCGTCTTCCTCTTCGTCTTCCAGCTGTCTGTTGGACCGACTTGCTACTCCTTGGTAGCAGAAATCCCATCAACCCGGCTCCGCATCAAGACCGTCGCTCTCGCCAGAGCATTCTACAACGCAGGCGGATTTATCAACAACGCATTGATGCCACAGATGATGGGACTGAACGATTGGAACTGGGGAGCGAAAGCTGGTTTCTTTTGGGCTGGAATCGATGCGTTGTTCTTGATCTGGGTGTTTTTCCGCTTACCCGAGCCAAAGGGACTTACCTATTCTGAGCTGGACCTCCTCTTCGAGCATGGTGTCGGAGCTAGAGGATTCTCACAGAGTGCTGCCGATCTTTTGAAGCCGGCGTTGCAGGATGTTGGGACTGTTGATGAGAAGGTCACAGCAGTTCATGTCGAGTAGAGATGGGAATAACTTGGCCTAGCACAAGTCTCTGTCGTCTACGAACACAAATATAGATATTAGCAGCACATGGATGATCAAATGAATGCAAACCATGAAGCAGCTTGTGAAATTACGGAGTACATGAAAAGTGTGCGATTTGGCAAATGTTCATCCTCATCCGAGTCGACTGGCGGGAAGAAATCATGCTATCTGGTGTAATTAATTATGAATGCAGAGCAAGGTAGACAACCTTTTGGACTTGTCTAATCATGCAGTTGCATGGAAGTAGCTGCTCAAGAATAATGGGATAGATGCAGTATCGATCCAAGTATGATGCGCCTTGTACGTGATGTAAATACCTGCTTCACATAGCTTATGTGTTGACAAGGGCCGAATACAGACCGGCAAAGACCATACCAGTATCTCCAATGACCTAGCACACATCACGTCAAATTCAAATGATCTTATGGCTGCCTCCATAGACCGAGAAGGCACGGACGAGTCCTACACTGAATAAGGCCGTTGAAGCCCCAATAGGCAATTCAAAAATGCTCAAGCCCCTATATTCGACGCAGTCATCTTTTCGCTGCACCACTCGCTTGTTATACCGAGAAGTCTAGGAGAGGGATAGTGGGAAGGCTGATATTTTGCGGCCCCTACATGCTTACGGGCTGTTCAGTGTGAGAAGGAAGTAAGAACCGATGTTGATTCGATTCCGTCTCCGATGATCAGCGGGGATAACGAGAAAATGCATACCGTACTTAGAGGTTTCATCGAAGCTTATTCGAGTGTTCTGCAGGCACATATGATTGCTACTTTGACCGTTTCTCTCAGAGTTTTCCGGAACATTCCATAGGGCTGAATAGATCTGGCGATTGATTCGTGATCATTCGATATGTCGTCTGCCGGGCTCAGCACTGATGAACCTCGGATTCGGCTTACCACACAGCTGTAGTCAGCATCTGTAAATTGGTGGAAATGCCGAATTGCTTGCTCCTCTCGGATGGCTTCTGATCCACTGTGGCTCTTATGTTGTGGAGACATACGTGGCTGTCAGCAAACTTTCTGAGACAGACGGTGGGCCCTCTCTCAATAAAATGGATACCCAACCGACATATGCGAAAGCCTATCAATTCCCCTGTGTCGTAACGAAGTCAACAATTGTCATTGGAGGACTACCCGATACAAGGAGTAGCGAGGATCCTGAAAACAATCCCACAGTAATCTCAACCCAGTACCCGCCAGGCTATTGTGCATCGTTGGGCGACTCTTTTGGTCCAGATTGAAGCGTTGAATTGAGGATGAGAAGATTGAGTTGCCTATTTTATGATTAGGGAATGGCAGGATGCTGACATGGGAGAAGGATGCTGCGCGTGCTTCCACTCCCGGACTTTCCATAAACCTCAACTTCCTCTTCTCTTCAAACCGTTCTTCCATCTTGCTATCATCTGTTTCTGGTTGCTCATTTTGCTCTCTGAGTTGACCAATTTGTTCCTTCCAAACATCTCCAGACACAGTAAATTTTTGATATCTTAGACTTCTATTTCGTGATGCCTGCGAAGCAGATCACCAAGTCAGGACGCCTCAGGGTCATCATAGTAGGAGGGTCCATTGCAGGGCTGACGCTGGCACATTGTGAGTTGCTCAGTACCAAGAGAAACCCTCGAGAGAAGCCACTCATTTTGAACATTGCTCCGTGAAAGGTGTATGCGAGCGAGGATTGACTAACTTCCATGAACACCTCAGGTCTACACCACAGCGAAATCGATTTCGTGGTCCTAGAAGCTCGCAAGGAGATCGCACCTCAAGTCGGAGCATCAATCATCATTCTTCCCAATGGAGCTCGGATCCTCGATCAGTTGGGCCTGTTCCAAGCCATAGCTTCAGTGGTAGAACCACTGGAGCTTGGGCGGACTTGGACAGCTGGAGGAAAATTGATTTATGAAAACGATGGTCCACTTCTAGTTGAGAAACGGTCAGCTTTCTCTTGCTGAGTTCACGGGATGATACTGATATCTACGCAGAACAGGGTACCCGGCTTCCTTCCTCCAGCGTCGCGACCTCCTGAAAGCGCTTTCCGATGCAATTCCCGACAAGACAAGAATTTACTTGTCAAAAAAAGTGTCTAAAGTTGATCATATGGACACAGAAGTAGTCGTAAGCTGTGAGGATGGATCGACTTACTCAGGCGATATCGTCGTTGGAGCCGATGGTGTTCATAGCACAGTGAGAAGCTTGATGCAAGACCATATCGATCGGTCAAGCCCTGGAAGGACCGAGAAAGACAGGAAAGGGTTGTCGGCCGAGTACAATTGCATCTTCGGTCTCGGCAAGCCAATCCCTGGGGTGATTCCAGGACAGACACATAGGACGTATGCCGAAGGCCTATCAACGCTGTCCTTTGTAGGAGAAGGAGGACGAATGTACTGGTTCCTCTTCACCAAGCTCGACAAAAGATATTTCGGCCAGGACATTCCCAAATATACCAAAGCTGACATGGAGAAGGCAGCGAAGGCATTTCTGAAGGTGCACATGACCGAGTCTATCACCTGGGACCGGATCTGGGAGACAAGAACTTTTGCGAACATGACATGTGTCGAAGAGAGCAAGAATGAAACCTGGACAGCTGATCGATTTGTGTGCCTTGGAGATGCTATACACAAGGTATACCAAATGATAATCGTAGGGAACGCAGACTTCAGCTGACATTTTCAAGATGACGCCAAATTTAGGTGCTGGAGGAAATGCAGCGAGTAAGTGTCGGCTGTGCGTAAGCCATCCGTTGATTTTGTGCTGACCAGAACGTGTAGTTGAGAGCGCTGCAGCACTTGCGAACAGTTTAGCGACCCTTCCGAAGCATACACTGTCGTTGCAGCAGATTCGTTATGCCTTGCAGGCATTCCATCACAAGAGACAAGAACGGGTAAATCATACCTGTGATACTGCCAATGAATTGACACGACTGGAAGCCATGTCGAGCCTTGGAAACAAGTTAACGGCGCTATACGTAATTCCTGCCTTGGGAGACTTCCTCACAGATTTGACATGCGACGCAATGGTGGGAGCAGAAATGCTCAACTCACTTCCTGCGCCTGCACAATCACTGACTGCAACGATGCCCTGGAACCCCAATTCTGGTCTTGGTAAACATGAGAGCAAATGGAAGCGAGCTTTGCGGGCCCTGCCCATCTTACTGGCTCTTTATGCAGCGAGTCGAACAATGGGTGCAGCCATCGAGGGTCTGAAGTTCGACTATTCTTTGGGTCCAGCAGCACAAATCAACCTTGGGCATGGGATCATAGCACCTCTCATTACGAAATATTTTGGTAGCGCAGGGTTTGACGCATTCTTGACAAAATTTGTTGTCTGCTTCACGCCTTACATTGGAGACTGGGATCCGACCGCGAGAGCGCACGGCTATGGCTTTCTATCGGACTTGGTAGCCATCCAGACCATTTGGTATATCGAGGGGCTGCGACGAGGAAACCTCTTCACGGCTTCACACTTGCTGTAAGCATATTTTCCAACGTATCAAGCATCAAAGACTGACTCATCTTCAGGCCAACCATTTTCGGCATCATGTACCAAGTCCGAGGCATTGGGTTCATCGCGCCAATATACTGCTTTCTACACTACGTTCAGTCCCCTCTAGAGAACTACGCCGCCGCAGACAACAGAATGCTCCAGATTGGCGGTGTCAAGACGATCATTCCCACCATCGTGCTCACATACATCATTCCTACTATAGGGATGTTCTTTGCGCCAGGTATCGGGAACCGCCAATGGATCAACGGCATCTTTTGGCAGCCGTTTCCAGTCTACGGTGCCATTTTGCAACGCATCCTTCCTCTCTTCGTGAAAGATACAACGAAAGAAGATCGTGTCCAGAATCCTGAAGCAGACATGCCCTACCTACGGGCAGCCTACGGATTCTCAGCTGCAGTGGGGACATTTACATATCTCTACCTACATGCTGCATCTCCAGTATCTCTTGGACACTTGTTCTTTGATAACCTTCGTGATCCGACTGCAGCCCTTCCACTTATCGGAGGAGCATTGAAGGTCCTGCGATATGACCAGATCTGCGCCTTCTCCGCCACCACCATCTGGACGCTACTTAGCTTCAAGGACTTGAAGCAGGCCGGTAAACTACAAGCGGGATGGGGACATATTCTGGGTGTCTTTGCAGCCATGAATGTGGCTGTTGGACCTGGTGCGGCGCTTTCAGTGATGTGGGCATGGCGCGAGGAACGGCTGGCTAAGAGGCAAAATTTGGGCAAGAAGAATCAATAGATTTGCTGCTCGGGCGATTGGAGTACTCAAGGACGAATCGATGGAGAATGGAAGACTAAGTATAGGGTCGCATTTGAGTAAGCTCGAGGAGGTAGAGGATGTAGGTTGGTTGATGAAGTGTTGTCATCGCCCACCTCTTCCGCGCTGATCAAGCAGTGACCTGCAGTCACGAGAGTAATTCGTACCTTAACATGTGGCGCCTTCCATAGACATTAAAATCAGGAACTTTTCGAATGATAGGATACTGCGAACCTTTGGAGATTCTGACAGTTCTATGCATAGTGAGGTGCCATACTTTATGGATACACTTCCTCGGCGTTACCCTGATCGGAGGATGCTTCTACGGTGTGCTAACCACAGGGTTTTGCGGGGTCAAGGGCTCTGTATCTTAGCGACAGGCGCCCTGCGGCATCCATAAACTAGGGGCGGTGCCCCGGAAAGACAGTTCGAGGGTTCGTAAAAGCAACCCCTTTTCTGGGCGAGGTATGCCAAATGCATTACCAACAGCATAGTAACTAGAATTAGTGCAGACCTACAGTATGATTACAGTCATAGAGTACTACATCTAAAATGTATGCCAAAGACCTTTCATGTCTTTGAACTCTCCTCTCGAGGCGAGATCACTTTGCTTGTTTCTCCAAACTCCTACAACCCAGCCACTTCGAATGCTGCCCAGCTCACTGCAAACGCAATACAAATACATACCAGATACATGAAAATAAGTGAGGGAGGGTTATTATGTCGAGTAAAGCAGCATACGATTCGCCGCACCACAGAACTGTGTCACATTTCCCCTGCAGAAAATCTTTGAAGACTCCGAGATGGGTGCGTGTTGACAATCTCCAAAGGTCGCGGAAAGGATGCCAAGCCCAAAACTGGCTTCTCAGCTCCACACAAACATAACGGCGCAAGAGATGCCAATATTTGTGCACACTTCTCGCTTAAAGCCAAACCTCGTGATTGAGGAAAAGGGGCTCGGTAGAGAGTCATGTGATTTTAAGAGGGATGTTGTGAAACCTAGCCCACAGACAGCCTCCGTCTCGTCGCCAATCTTGGCGTTAGAGACTCACCACGAAGTTCAATGCGTTCGTCCCAACACGACCAAGAGACTGTGTCAAAGTTGAGAATTGGGATGGCAGGTTGGCGATCTTAAGTTGATCCACCCCGCATCACAGCAGTTTGATATAATCGGCAGAATCGACTTCGTCTCATCCACGGATTCAACACTTGGAAGTATGTCATGGACCGTCACAGCATGGTGGATCATGAATTTTACAGTATCATCGTTTCTTGGATCCAATTATCGCATTCCATAAGTAAGGTCCGTCCTCCATCATTTGCATTATTCGTTCCATCCTATCTCATTCTATCACTACAAACAAGTTCTGCGAACTTTTTCCATTCTCTTAGATACTTCTTTGTTTACACCGCGAGCCGGTCTTTACCTAATATCACCCTTCGATAAGAAACAACTCCCCCGTTTACACACACTCGCCAAAATGCAGTTCAAAGCTCTCCTCCTTTTCACCTTCACTGCCATGACGGCAACCGCTGCAACTGTCCCAGTCAGCGCCAGACAAGCCGGCGCCGACTTCGGTGACTGCACTCCCACCATCGACTTCCAACTCGGCCGTGCCGGACGCAAGGCCGACGAGGGCACCTTCTTGCCCACCGATGCCCTCGTCGCTGAGGGTCAACAAGACGCCCTGAACCCCAACATCATCACCAACCGTGTTTGCGATCAACTCACCAACGTCTGCAATGCCAACGATGCCGCTGTCTCTCTTTGCGAGGATGCTCAGGCACAGGTCGCTGCTGCCGGCACGAAGGATGCTTCCACAGCTGCCCTGTTCAACTCTGCGCTCGGATTTTAAGCTGTTGCTTCTGCGTGGAGCTTGGGAGACTACGGAAAGACGGGCGTATGCATGAGCAATAGAAACTTCTGGACTTATGGGAAGGTTTGGGCGGACGAATGATGCTGGGGTTAGGAATAGAACTTATCAAAGAGTCAGTTTATATGCATGACTTTCTAAATAACCAGTGCTGGCCTCGTAAGATCGTGAAGCTTCATGAGCGTGCAAAGTGCTCCCAAGTATGAACCTGCAAGACCACTTAAGTACCTTCCGCGATATATGAGAAGCTTCCAGCTTGTAAATGATGATCCAGTACACGCGAAGAAAGCGTTATCAAGCCGAAGCATTTGAAAGGTTTTCATTTCATGTAAGCGCTACTTTGTCAAGAGAAGAAGCACCACGTGAATTGGCCGAATATTTACTCATTGTCAGCCTAGCCTTTTCATCTCTAGGCAACCCCTCAGGACAAGCATCGAAGGATTACATAGAGTATGACTTGTGCCAATTAGCTTTCATCTTGCTACATTTTCAGCAACGACCACAGCCAGAAAATTGAAACCCCGCAGTCACAGCATATCACGGTGCTCACTCGGCGTCAACAAAAGGCAGCGGACGCAGCAGATTTCGAGAAGAACCATACCCTAGCGAACAAACGCTCCAAACCAAAACCACGTCCGCTCAAAACATTCAGACCTTTCCCACGGCTACCAGCAGAGATCCGAGTCAGGATTTGGATGTTTGTGTGCTTCGAACCTCGAAACGCGGATATTGGCGTCCGCTGACGTGGCTTTGTCATCTCCAAGTTTTCTCCAGCAACTTCGTCACCAAGTAGTTCTAAGAAAATTTCGTTGTTCTCTTCCTTCTCCCAGATATGACCTCCGCCAGTACTGAACGTCAACCAGGAAACGCGGGCGGAAGCACTCAAGTGGTACCAACTTGAGTTCGGGCATGAAGTGGACGATCGAAGCTTCACTGTTACCTTTCCACCAAAGACATACATCGACTGGAAGGTTGATAGACTCTGCTGGATGGACTGGGGAGATTTTGCAGTTGGTGACTATTATAGCTGGCGGGAGTCTTGGCGTCGAACCTTCGCGGCTGACTTGTACCAAGTGTGCAAGACCCAGAAACTACGCTCCTTGACCTTGAACGCTGGGCTTAAGACGCCTGCCTTGCAAGGGACACTGAAGTCTCTTCTGACTAAACTATCCTTTCTCGAAGATCTCACCTTCATGTTCGAGCCAAGATATGCTGGGCCTCCTTGGAAGAACGGCACTCTTGAGCTCAAAATTTCAATAAGAGAGTGAACGAAGGGCCGAGTTTGGCAGATATCGATGCGTTCAAAAGGCAGTTGAAGAAAGTCTCGATGAGGTGGATCTGGAATACATACCGGTCACGGGGTACATGGCGCTGTTGAAAAAGCCTGGGTGGGGATACGAGCTGGCGGAGCGTTTTGGCGAAGACTCGGATCGAGTGATGAGAGTTCTGACGATGACTCGGATTCAAGTGGAGGGGGTTGCTGAGCGGACTGTCAGGTCGGGGATCAAAACCTCCTCAGCAAAGGAGGGATGACTTACTCATGATGTTTGATTTTGCTGAGGCATTCTGGTTTCTTTTTGCGAGATAGCTCTTACTTAGCATTCGAGTGGAAACTTGTGTCTGCATGTAGGGTAATTGGTACGCTTTCCACATAAGGATTTGCTTGGAGTCGGATTCGGATAGGCCAGGAAAACATTGGTTACACGGATGAGGCATACATACTATCAACACGATTTGCACTGAGTTCTTGAACAGAACAAACCAATCCTCTTCGTCGTGATGGCTCACTTATGCACCCGAGTTCTTGATGGCGGACGAGTAGTGAAGTATCATCTTGAGGAGAAGTGAAACAACAATTCTAGAGTTTTGCATATAGTATAACTAATTAGAGGTCATCTCGTATCAGAGAATTTTATGTCGGCATATAAAATACAGCTTCTTGTTCACTGAAACTACAAAGAACAGGGAAGTGCATTCAGCGGTTGAAAAACGGGAAGGGGATTTGAATTTGGCAGCCTAGAATCAAAGCAGGCGACCCTGGGAATGATTCCGGGAGAATCATTTCAAAAGTAATCGTAATCGAAGGAGAATATTGGAAAACCTTGCCAGGAAACTCATTTCAAATAGATACCGTCCAGACAGGCATGGAGGCCCGTTGCAGAGACCTTATGCTTGAATTTGTATTTCAAAGAATTTCAGAGACTTATAATAAATGGACAACCATGGAAATAAGTTCAGCAAAGTGCGTAAACAAAACATCATATTCTTGTGCATATTTCCCTATTAAACCGGGAATGTTGAAATGTTGAAGTGGACCCTTCGACTGACCCCGCGTCATCCATTTTAGGGGATCTGCACATGTGGCTGGTGCAGCCAAGAAACCAAGGAAGGAATAGCAAGCCACCGCCACGATGACATGACATCGAACATCCTTTCGAATCTCCTTGTTTGCAATTCCGGTACTTCCAATCGCATCCAATCGTCACCAACATTAACTGCGGGGCAATTGCTGCCAATCCTCAGAGTTATAATATCGATATTTGTAGCCTCATTGCTCCGCGAGATCTGAGGATCTGCCCAGGGTTGGCGATGTGGGATCGAGAATCAATACCCCCTTGGCTTAGCTCAAAGCTGCTCAGTGGACGTAAATCAGCTCCCATGACCGGCAGAACCAGATTTCCCCCTCCTTCATGTGAATCCCATCTCCAAAGGTGTGGCATTTGACAATACTTGGCAGAATAGTGTATAATCTAACGTGTCAGGATCAAAATAGCCCAATGGTTGTGCGTTTTCTGACAGCAATGGCGCCATTTACTACTGCAGCATTACCGCATTATACTAAATATCGAGCTGTCCAAGGTCCTTAGTACGACTACCGAAGAGCTCTTTTGCGCCTTGGTGAACAGGTGACAGGGACTGAGAGCTTGCTATCCACTCGAGCTTACGCCACACACGACATCATAGCTGCTCAGCTACCCCTCATGAGCACTAGCTCTTTGTTCTCGGTTTGGCTCTGTATATTTCATATATTCTCCTTTTTCCACTTTCTGAAATTCATAACTTCTTTCCTCTTTGATTGTATTGTTAGGGATTCAGTCTTAGAGAAACAAACATATTCCTTTTCTTTAATTACTGATACCCAATTCGCAACCATGGAGAAAATCAAGAACATGCTGTAAGTCCCCCTCTTTTGTACGTTTACTACCAATTCTTCGATATACATATTGGCTGGTTGTAACAAACTGTCCAAAACTCTACCAATCGTGAGATGGCCTCTGAGCCGATTCTCGCCCGCGATGGGTTGAGGCAAAAGGCATCGGCACTGGCATCGTTGTAATTCCACTTTCACTCACGATATTCCAACTTACCCGCTGAACTGGCAGCGATGCGAATTGAAGATGCTGAATTGTTTTCTACAGTAAACCTGGCAAGTCTCAAGATGATGAGGCTTTGTATGGTACAGAGCAATCGACAAAGCATACAGGAGGCCTCACTGGTGAGGGAAGCCACCTCGGAGGCACTTCAAACACTTCAAACACGACGAATCCTATTTCTACCAGCGGTCAACATGACGCAGGCGTGGGAAACACATCGACTGGCTTGGGTGGCCAGCATGTTCCAGGTAGTACCGGTTTGGGAACTACTGGCCAAACAAATCAAACCGGGCATCACTCAGGCCAGGGCAGCCACTTGGCCGGCGCCACTTCAAGCGGTCCAACTCACACCACAGGTGTCACAACGACAACCACAACACAAACTCATACTGGTCAATCGCACAGCGCAAGAGATGCAGGATTAGCTGGAGCTACTGCTGGCGGTGCAGGACTTGCCGGACAGTAAGTAAATTTTATCTCAAGCGAAACAAGTTCTAATGCGGTTTTAGTGAAAGCCACGGACAGCATTCGGGATATGGCGCATCTGGAACTACAAGTGGCCCTCACACATCTGACTTAGCAAACCGCGCAGATTCTAGAGTCGATTCGGACAATTCAAGATATCCTACCCAATCTGGTCCACAAACCAATGCACCACATGGTGGATTAGGAAACGCACAGATCGGTGGGGGATCGGGATCAATTGGTCAGTCTGCCCTATCAAGCCTGACTGGAGATTCGTCTGCTTCGGCTGTGCGCTCTGGAACTACAGAAACCGGCTCGACACCACGGCATGTTCCCGGCGAGTGGATTGACGAGACTGACACCTCCCGTTATGCAGGGACCGGTCCGTCAAATACCAACACAGGATCGGGCAGTCACTTGGGACGAGATACTGCAGCACTTGGTACGGCAGGAGTTGTTGGATCTGGAGTTCACAGCCGAAATGATAATGATCGGGGTCTCGGCTCCACAACGGGGTCGTCTAACTTGGCTCACACATCTCAAAGTGGCCCTGGTGCTGCTTACAGTGGATCTCAGCAAGGAACACACACTTCAACAGATCATCATTTAGGTAGAGATGCTGCTCTGGTTGGAGGTACAGGCGCTGTAGGATCTGGCATTCACAGCCACCAAGATCGTGGTCGAGACTCTGGTTACACTGGATTGGGTCAGACAAGTACTCAGCACACTGGATCTCATGGAGTAAGTCATTCATCAATGCCCTGACGCTGTTTGGGCAAATTTTCGATCTTATGCTAACTTTAAAGCCTCACTCCACTGATACTGCCAATCTACTCGACCCCTCTGTCAGCACTCGAGGTACGACTGGACACGAAAGTGCTCACCATCATTCGCCAACTCGAGGAGGTGGTGCCGAAGAGGCAGATCACCACCATGGTCGAAACACTGCCATTGGGGCCGGAAGTGCTGCAACTGCCGGCCTTGTTGCCCAGTATGGTTCTGAAATATTCAATATAAGGTCATTCGAATGCTAATACACTCGCGTAGTCAACATGGTCAATATCAAAATGAGCGAGGTACTGGAGTTGGCACAACTGGCAGCTCAGGCGTCGGTCATAGTTCTGGTCTTGACTCAACTCGGGGAGCAGGTGTTGGATCCACGGCTGGAATGCCTCAATCCGGTACTGGTCCAGCGCCACACACTGTCGGACCCCATTCAAAGGACTGGCAAAATGTGGCCGACCCAAGAATAAACCCAAACAATGCCGCAGGACAAGCGGCACAAGCCCAGACTGGAACTCATTCCACAGCCGACTCAAGCGGACACCACTATGGCAGAGACGCCGCAATTGGTGCCGGTACAGTAGGAGCAGCCGGTCTCGCTGGCAGGTAAGTAGACTGTGGTCAACAGATTGTAGGAGTACTAATTTTGTTGTAGCCAATACCAGAAGCATCAACCCGGATCAGAAGGTGCCTCGAATACCACCGGCACCCATCAAAGTTCGTCCGGTTTAATATCTGGACCTGCACCGAACACCGCGGGACCACATTCCTCAGATATGTTGAATAAGTTGGATCCTCGCGTAACTGCAAACCCGACTGTTGCCCAGGGAAATCCCCAAGCTCAGTCCGTCCTGAGCCAAAGTGACAAGTCTCACGCAGCCACTGGAGGTTACGCTGCCCAACCATCTTCTGCACCCCAGCAAGACTACAATTACGGAAAAGACGCCGGGATCGCTGGTGGAGCGACATCAGCTTTTGTAGGGCATCACCAGGGCCAAAGCGCCGACCCAAGCAGAGCACATGGCACTTCAACGACCGCCCAAGATCCTTATTCTGCTGGTTCTACTCAACGATCGGCCGTGGATCCTACCTCAGACCACTCTAAAGATCACAATTACGGTCGAGACGCCGCAGTTGCGGGTGGTGTAGGCACGGCAGCCTATGCCGCTGGTAGACATCATAATCAGAGCGAAAGCACCGATCCAAGCAGAGTACATGGCGCTTCGACAACTACTCAAGATCCTTATTCTACGAGGTCCACCCAGCGATCAGCAGTTAACCCTGCT
Organism: Cadophora malorum; assembly: GCA_017365405.1. Lineage (NCBI taxonomy): Eukaryota > Fungi > Ascomycota > Leotiomycetes > Helotiales > Ploettnerulaceae > Cadophora > Cadophora malorum. The sequence goes on along the minus strand of JAFJYH010000278.1, from coordinate 22,739 downwards.
ACGGATCGTTCCAAGGACCACCATTATGGACGCGATGCTGCTGTAGCTGGTGGCGCTGCAGGTGTCGGAGGTGCTGCTTATGAAGCAGACAAGCACCACCGAGAGAAGGAACTCGCCAAAGCACAGAAGGAGGCCGAGAAAGAACACAAGCACGACATGAAGCAAGCCGAAAAGGACCATAAGCATGATGTGAAGCGTGCCGAGAAGCATGCTGAGAAGGAACATAAGCATCATGAGAAGGAGGCAGAGAAGGATGATAAGCATCATGAGAAGAAGAAGGGTGGCCTTTTGTCATTCCTCCGTAAGTTTCCATTGTATCTGAGTATCCCTCCAGTAAGCTAACTGAAATAGATCGCGATAAGAGTAAGAAGTATTCTGCTGAGGAGGAAGCTGAGTTTGACCGCCAAGAGCGCGAGCATAATGCCTCTCAATCACACACTGGCCGTAACGCGACTTTGGGTGGTGCAGCAGTTGCTGGCGCAGGAGCCTATGCCGCCGACAAACATCACGATGCCAATACCAACAAATCCCTTCCAACTGCTCCCGGCAATCATGGTTTTGGGACAGGAGAGGGCACTCAAAATGCCCTAGCTGGTCACGGCCACACCTCTGGCGCCCATCATGACGACGCTACTCACGGTATTCCACTTCCAGAGAAACCTACTGGAAGGGATATCGGCGACAAGCTGCATGGCGTCGAGCGCAACCGTGGTGTTACCGGAGCTACTGGCTTCCCAGATCAACCAGGCTTTGGTGACGGAACCACTGGCCATCAACATTCAGTGTCTGAGGCCACAACCGATCAACAGGGCCACCCAGTTGGATCTGGTGTTGCTGGAGCAGGTTATGGATCGCATCAAGCCGGCCGCGAATTCCCTCTCGGACATTCCAAGCACGATTCTGGCTACACCGACAAAAATTCACCTACCCACGCTACATCCCAACACCAACCTGGTCACCATACCGGCCGTGATGCTGCGGCTATTGGAGGTGCTGGCCTTGTCGGCGAGCACGAGTATCGCAAGCGTGAAGGCACGGCTGGCCATCAGTCCGGCTTGACTGGTTCTCAAGGGCAATCTGGTCTCGCTGGAAACCAAAGCTCCGGTGGATACCAAAGTGTTCTTGACCCTAGCCGTCAGACTGGCACTTCCACCGGTCAACAGGACTACCACCAACATGATACCACTTCAGGGTATCAGACTGGCCGCGAGACAAGTGGACTTGGTTCCACAGGCCAGCAAGACTACCGTCAACACGACACGACTCCAGGATACCAAACTGGCCGTGAGACAAGCGGACTCGGTTCCAGTGATCAGCATTATGATACGAGCACAGGATCTTCTGGCTTGATGGGTTCCAAGTCTTCTGATCTCAGCGGCAGGAACAGATTGCACAAGGATCCTCCCGCAAACCACCCTGCAGCCCAGGCGTACTCCGGGGGCAATGATGGGGGAGCTCACGTTCCTGCTAGCGGAGCGGATAGAGAACGTCTTGTTGAGCAGGGCAAGGGCAATCTTGACCGTGATACTGGTGTTGCGAATGCGCAGGGTGCCAACACTAGTACGAACTACTAGTTTGAAGGAATTGTATTGAAGCTTGTATATGATTATGGCTTTGCATTTTCTATGGGTTTTCGTTTGGCTTGGAACAGCTTCATGATTTGTAATGAGTATACGAAAGCAAAATGGCCTTTTGAACCTTACTCTGAAACCCCAAGTTCCTACATATATGTTTCGTGTACTCCGCTATGCTTTTGATATCCACCCTTGACCCTCAAGATCTGCTGCGATGATCCACAACGTCAGTAACGCCAATACTCTCTCGACCGACGATGTCCTCTTGGCAACTGCCTCTCTGTCACAAATTCCACGATCTTGGCTCCCATTGAGCTAGCTCTTCCCCTCCTCTCTCTGTACTCGACTCCCGCATGCCTAGATCCCTGTCGCTCTTCTCCTTCGTAGACCCTCAAAGTCTCTGGTCTCGCATGACGTCTCGGCGACAAGCTCCTCGCGATTGCTCGACCATTTACGTTTCCTCTATGTTGACTGCGGTGAGAAGCACGGCTCAGGACGAAGTAGCCTGGCCTAGGCTGGGAATGAGATAGGCGATGGTCAACATGGCGGCGGAGGTCAGGTCTTACGGTATCCCGTTGTATTTCTGCTTCTGGCTCCGCATCCCACAATTCATGTCTGTTGTCGATCGTCTCATCGCCGGAAGAATCGTCCGTGATCGATTCATTGCTCCATTGCTCGTCTCGAAGATTTCTGACTGGTTCTGCTTCTTCATCCTCTTTCCTCTCAAGCTGATTTATTCGAGCTCTGAGTTCCTCCAAATTTCTCTCTAGCTGGTCACGGCTTGATGGTCGGTGTATATCATAAGTATGATAGTGATGGTCTTCAGGGTCGCGAATTGCCTGCGGCTCGTGATGTCTGTCCTGATCGTGATCCTGAGCTCGGCCAGCGGGTGACGCAGTTTTACTCAGGTGGATGGAGTACTCCTCGAAACTTGGCACGGGACTTCGTGCTCCATCTTCAGATAGACTTCTGTGATGCGAATGTGAACGACTTCGATAGTGGCGGTGGTGGTGGAAGAATCCGTCAGCTTCTGGCATCAGAAGGATATGCTCATCATGCCTTTCCCGTTTCACCCGGGACCTCCCTCGAGGGGTTCCGGCAGTCTCATGTCCTCTTGACTTACTGGGACTAACTGATCGGCAACGACATTGGCCTTCTAAACAGCAATCCGGACAATGCCCATTGTCATCATGGTCATATGTATCTGTTTCCGGCGGCCTGGAGTGCGAACTGCAATCGCAAGGTCGATGCTCGCCGTGCTTGTCAGGTCCACATTGGCACTTCTCATATTTTTCCGGGCTGAAGTGATGTACTGTGTGGTTGAAGAAGTCGATATCAGGCTCCTGGTGTCCAGAACAATTACAAGGCTTGTTGTGGAGTTCGCGATCGATTCTGTCAAGTTGTGCCCGAAATTCCATATCGATCAATTGCCTCTTCAGGTCCTCCAATTGCGTTTCTTTCTTCTCCGTATTGTCCTTCTTGTGCTTTTCATCCCTCCTCTTGTCCTTCCACTCCTTGGTGCTAGGGAGGCAACGAACAGTTGGTCCATGTTCAGCGACCTACATTGCTGCGGTCAGCGGAGTATCAGAATAGTGGTGGCCGTGCTTTGTTTACCTCTTTTTCCGCTTCACGTTGCAACGCTCGCGTAGAGCGGTGCGGAAAGCCTTGTACATCCTTGACGCAACAGCACAGGCAGAAAGCCACTCTATCTGTAGCGAGTGGGTAACCATAGTCATCCTTAGCCCTTATCTCAGCTGGCTTAGAAGAACGTCTCAAATAGTCTTTCCAAGTCCACCCAAGCTCTCGAAGGCGGGAGGTGACTACGAAATCGAAGTGCAAGAAACGATGCAACTTCCTCTGATCCCCTTTATCGAGGGCTTTCTGAATGACATGTACCGGTATTGTACGAGTGACAGTGATGTGCTCAGAAAAGCTTTCATACGTTTCTGGGGCCCACAAGTGCGCTGCGGCCTCAGTTTGCCAGAACCAGTGAGCACAGCGGTTGTATTTTGTCGCTTCCTGGCCATAATCTTTGGGGTCTCTGTACCCGCATGAGGCTCCTGGCTCACATTTTGGCTCATATTCACCGCAGCAGCTATGATGATTGGACTGTTGGCAGTCAACTCTGAAGTGATGATGGCGCCAATGATGGTTGACAGCTCCCTGTCCTTTGTACGCTGGTGGATCCCAGTCGTGGTTACATTTAGCATCTGTGATATCGTCAGTAAACCAGGCAAATGGTGCTTCAGATTAGAGACTCACAAGGCTCATACGAAAATCCTCGTCGCCAGCTCTTTGTGGCACGCTCATAACTCAGAGTATTGTCGCTTTGCACGCTGACTTCGGCTGTTGGCACAACGCCCAGTGCTGCATCACCAGTAAGTCCAGCTGTAAATCCTTTGGAAGTTGTTGCTTCGCTAGTGGCAGTCAAATGCGCTATTCTGTCCCCAGATGGATGGACTTTGTGTCTTTCAAGATCTTGGTATAGATATCGAAGCGACACAAAGTCAAACAACTTCTCACACCTTCGCTGATACCTGCACGTCAAGTCAGTTCCATTTCTCCCCTAATGTAGCTGCGATATTACCCTTTCTCAAATGCGTGGATTTTGACTTGTAATTTGAATGTTGCAATGATACGATACTGGGCATCGTCGGTTCGTTCAATGCGCATGTAGGGGTTGAGAACGCTGACAGCTGTATGCCTTCCTCTCCCACCACCCACACTTTCATGAAGGTAAATCTTGCGTATTCCCATAGTTTACTTCGGAATATATAGTTAAAGAAAAACGGGTTTGAGTTGTTGAATAGTCTTGGCTTTCGAAATGCGGACTTGTTGGTCGAGATCACAGACCAAGTTGACCCGTCAATGCTTTTGTGCAATCTCCAAACTTGCAATGGACTGATCGTGAGCAGAACACTTAACACCATCACGTACAAAGCTCAAATCCCCCAAAAGCCTTGAGGACCTCTAGAATCTCCTTCATTGGCCACTATTGATCGGCGAGGTGGCGTGATCAAAGCCACAGCGTGATTTATATGCTGTGTAACCAATTGTCTTTCATGTAGTCCACCAGAGGTAGCATTTCACTGGAATCAAAAGACGCAGACCTCTTGTTGCGCTTGATATTGTAGGTAAATATATTAGCAAGAACCAGAGGATTTCTAAAGGTCAGCTGCGAAGGTAGAAGACCAGTTATTTTTCAGAACCCAGTCTAGCTTTGGCCTGGAAGCTCGTCGCCATGCTGGTGTCCAAAGCTGGTCAGTGGTGCCTGGTCCTATATTTTGATATTTGATCATTGCTGAAGAACATTTGGAAATGTCTTGACCTGTTCCTAGAAGCAGAAGTAGAAAAAAGAAAAGTTGTGCGACCTCTTTACGTTTATGCCACTGACAAGACACTGAGCTGAGCGTCAGACCATGCAACAAGAGATACAATATTCGTACCACATATTACAAGCCACACAGCCTTATTCCGACTCATAGGGGCATTCTATCTATTTTTTCTGGCAGCTATCAATATCCGTGCCGACCGAATTGGTACTCGGCGAGAAAGTGGCGGAAGACAGTGCACCCGAGTGGAAACAATATCCCATCAGCATTTTCCATAACGCGAAGTTTCATCAGCAGGAATGATGTAGACCTTCCAAGCTCTCATTGATAGAAATACGGAACTCCACATCTCCCATTCCTGGGTCGCCACCCCTTTTTCGCTGGAGCTGTTTCCCGTGCAAGACCTCCATGTCACGCAACCAGTGGAAAAGACATGATCCGCATCCAGATCGTGCCCCAAATGAGTTCAACTCGATCAATGCGCATCTTCGACTGATCTCATCAAACATGACATCAAAGGTGAAGCCTTGCTCCAACAACAACTTGTCCATCGCCCCTCCCCGATCACTCCCTACTTCCGCCATAATTTCTTTGTGAATTCGCAGTATATCTTGCATAATAGTGTCCACAATCCTGCTAATCTCTCCAGGTGCCTTTCTGGTAAGAAAGGATGGTTTATGCCACTTATACTGTGAAACACCAGTAATTCTCCCATCTGGTGGAGCACAGAAAACCCGGAACTCCTTCGCAGTATCCATCTTGCCATTGTACGGCAAGAAGACTAGTTCGACAAATCCACCGTTCTTGTCTCTCTGTCGGATCATGGCGTTCGTAGCTCGATGGCTCGTAGTCAAACGTAGAATAATCTGCTCTGCAGACTTTAGCGGTGCAATGCCTCTGACGCCGTCTTTCGGCGAGCATTCGTCTAGACGGAGGAAGAAGCCTTCGGGTGGAAAAGATAGTGATTTAAATGCGGATTTCAGGTCGGCGAGTTCCTCTGCGTAGAGACGATTGAGCTCGCGCGTGTGTAATGAGGCTTGTGAGGCGTCGAGGATGAGTTGTGTCTGTGGTGGTGTGAGGATTATGTGCTGTATGGATGTCGGTGGGATGGCTTGAGAACGGGTGATGAGCGGAAGCCAGCGAAGAAATGATTGGGGTGTTTCTGAAGGTATTGGTAGACCTGGGGCTTCGAGTTCTGTGTGGAAATTGCTGTTGTAGGAATCTGGATTCGAATCCACATCCTCGGAGCGGATCTTGACGATTTTCATCGTTGCTGAGGCTCTCGAAAATGGACTTTTGCGTGAGTACAGTGCAATCGAGACCTCAAGATCCGATTTGTATTCTTTGGGTCGCCTTTAGCGAGCCTTTGTCAAGCCCTTCCCAATTCGGTGTGACTCATGAAATCACGTGTGGTCCATTTCGCTATTAGCAAGATTGTTTTGATATGATGCGAGGAAGTGCGGCAGGTATACAGTAGAGCCTAGCGATGATTATACCTGGGGAAAGTCTGCAGGTGTTACGGTTGAATCAAGGCATAGATGACTGGGAAACCTTCCCTCCAAGTTCGCTATTCCAATCGCATGTCTCTGCATATGCATTGTACTTTGGTCCGGCTATTCCTCCAATGATAGACCACGATTTCAGCCTCTCGTACTTTTGCTTCGAGACATCGATGGCAAGGCTGTGTGCTCTGTGGCCTACATATATCTAGGGTATGCCTCCTCTCCTCGATCAATTTCTGGGTACATCCTGTTCTCTCGGTACCCGCTTCACATTCCATTATCAAAGCCGTGCTCATTCGAGTTGCTCGATTTCCTACGTCAGCAGCTAGTCGCCAGTCTGGAAGTATGACCAATGTTTCTCTCTTGGGCAGAGTTGCTACCATGAACCAGCAGCCCCCTGGAACCAATCCGCGTTCAGGTCTATCAAAGGCCGAGTGGGAGATCCGTCGCTCGCAGATCACCCGTCTATATCGAGATGAAAACTTGAAGCTGAAAGAAGTTATGGCAATCATGAAGCAAACAGGCTTCGTTGCAACGTAGGCTTTTCGAAAGTCGTTCCGAATCATTGGTTCTGATCTTACTTTAGAGAGAGAATGTACAAAGATCGGATGAAGAAGTGGGGACTCGCCAAATACATCAAAGAACACGAGGCTGTTGCGATTCTCCGGATGAATTCTGAGAGGGCCGCTCAAGGGAAGACGACTTCGATTGTGCTGAACAACCAAACTGTTGACCTCGATCGCTTTCTTCGACGTGCCAAACGAAAGGGCCTGAGAAGCACCAGGGATGCTGCCGAAGTATTGCCATCCTACATTTCGTGCAAGACGCCACCACCTGAGCGTGTGCCTGAATCGCTCGTCGAAGACCAACCTTCGGACTTCTTAACTCAGGAGCTGCCAAGAACTCCCACAGTTTCATCGATATCAGCATCCTTGGTTTCAACTCAGTGGCCGAGTGAAGGAGAATCCGACGAAGCTGACAGTGAGTGAAGTGGTACATCAACACCGCTAGTTGACGATGTTGTTCCACGCATCGACCAGAGCATACTTTCCTTGTACCCAGCTTTCATGAATCTGTATCGCTCTCCCTCTCCACCCAAAATATTGTACATACCAGAGGAGTTGTTCCGCAACATCAAGTCCTACTACTCAGGTTCTTTCGAGAACGGACACTGGATCAATCAGGAGTGCGGCAATGGGGCTCTTTACAAAGTCTCTAACCTCCCAGATTCTGATCCCAGAAATGAATTTCTGGGTTATTGCTACATGGCAGCCGATCTTAGGGCGCGAGGCTCGTTTGTGGAGTTCCGTCGCGTGGTGTCCAAAGCATTCGGACTCGTCGAGAATATTCTTCGGAGCAATCATCCTCGAACACTTGATCGTCTGTTTGAGTCATTCCTCTATCTCGTCAATAATGGCCTGCTAGAAGTTGCGTTACTACTTCGCGATTACATCCGAGACTTGACCCGCCACAATACCTCGACGGTGCAGCCGTACGGTCGAGTTTTTCGACTCATCGGCACACTTGATGACAACTCGCTAGGCCAGACAATAGCTCGGTCGTGGAAATGCAACAACGACGCGCTGGGTGATGGGCTTGGCCAGTTCAGCGATCCCGGTCTTCTTGCACGACTCAATTATATTCAGAATGTACATGGGGCTATGGCTCCTTAGAGGAAGAGCGACTTCTCCGAGAAATGATACAAAATTGCGAGACCTCATCACCAAAGCCAGAAATACAGGTCCCAACGATCATGTTTTCTTTAGGTCAGAGCATGTTATCTCAGGGTCGATACTCGGAAGCTGAGAACCTAGGCCTGGAAATTATGACAAGAGCTCGCAAGGAGCCACGCATTACTCTGAACTCCAGAGTCGATGCCATGGTTCTTGCAGCCAGAGCTCAGTACCATCAATGCAAGACGGAACTGGCTGAGAGCAACTTGCGAAGTGCTATCTGTCTTCTTGTTGACGAATGGGGCAAGACGGGTCCCTTGGCCATACGTTACATGAATACCTTGGAAGGATGGTTGTGCGAATGGGGTCGAGAGAATGATGCGGACGACTTGAAGGTGGCGATTGACTATGTGATTGGACTGGATGAGACGGACATGGAGCAGGCTCGGGGTGATAAGCTCTCCAGCTGATGACTCCTTCAAGCCTCATTTGGATAAAATGCTACCAATGACGACTATCAGACAATTAGCATGCTTTCTAAGTACAAAGTGGGGTCCTTTGATGAGGCGTTTGGTTTCTTATCATTACTCGTTCACGCCCTCTCCTCGTTTCTCAAGCGAAAGTAAACAAATCCAATTCGGCACTTCGCTTGCCACCGGCTTCATTAGCAGAGATTTCGATTCGCCATTTAACAGCCACGGATTACTGTTTGAAGCAGTCCGTCTTTGAACAGCGCAGAGTACAGAAGAGTGGGCCAGATATAGGTATTAATATTTGTACCTCCTCTTTTCTAAACTAATCACAAGGCCAATGCCTAAGTACACTTATACAATGCTACTGCTGCATTTCCATTCATCTGATCTGATATCCAAGAACTCCCGCTATATATCATCCCAAAACTGGCAAAAATGCAAACCAAAATTCGTAGAACCAAGGGTATTTGAAGGAGAAAATCTCATCTCGTCTCGCTTCCGAGCTCCGAGCAAGAGAACTGCCACCACGAAATCAAGCCAACTCATGCCGCTGCCTTGCATCCATCTCATAATGCTGCGGTTGGCTATTCAACTCCTGTGCATAGCCTGGGCTACCATTGACATCCGAGCCCGGAGCTTCAGACATCAACGCCGCATACGGCTTGTGATCGCCTCTATACTCGCCCTGGTAGGCAGTGTCGACGTGACCTCCTGCGACAGGGCTGGGGGCGTTGGTAGGGAGTTCGGAGGCTGCTGTGCGGCGCTTGCGGCGGCGCATGTAGAAGATTAGACCGACGATGAGAGCGACGCCGGCGAGGCCACCGACAACGCCACCGACTACACCGCCGATGATGGAGGTTTTCTTGACGGAATCGGATGCGCCTGTGTTGGTGGGACTTGGGGATGATGTTGAAGATGAGGATGTGGCTGCTGATTGTTAGCCTGGGGTCTTTTTAGGTGTAGATTATGACCACTTACTATTGGTGAAATGGGTGACTGAGAACAAGTCTTTGAGAGTTGGGGATGCCCAGGTTGATGGCTCGCGTGAGCTGAAAGTTGGTTAGCGACCTGTCACTGACATACGAGTGTCCTGTGACTTACTTCGAGGCATAGTAGTTCTTCACTGGATCAGATTGCTCATAGGCTGCGGCATCGGCGTCATATTGCCCAGACCAGGTCAAGGTCGTCATATCGAAGATCGCAAGGCCCTGTGAGAACTGGTCCCTGGTAGAAAAAGTCACTTGATCCAATGTAGGTGCCGCATTCGTTGCTTCATCTTGCAACGTATCGACACCTCCAATGACCAGCATTTGCCGCTTTCCGACAGTCTCGCAAGTGTGGCCGTGTCTGGGCTTGGCAGGTGCGTAAGGAACCTTGATCCACTGGAAGGCTGGCAGAGTAAGAATGTACATCTCGTCGTATGGTAGGGCTTGATTTCCTAAGCGGCCTGCCCATCCGGCATAGACGAAACTGTATAATTGTCAGTATTGTGATAGTTGATTCTTCAGCCACTGCAACTCACATCTCATAGGTACCGTTGGTTGAATTCGCACCAGTTGCGCAAAATTCGATGCGTCCATTAGGAAAATTGCCGCTAGCTGTCTGATTGAAGAATGTGCCAGTCGCCGGGTCATAGAGAGTCAACGTGCTAAATGGTTGAATGTTTTCTGCAGCGGAATAGAAGTTGCGCCTAGATATATCACCACTGAGGATGATATAGACACCCTTGGGTCCAAAAAATGGGATATAGTGCACCATGCCTCGTTCAGCGGTTCCATTGAAATTGTATCCAGCAGCGCTCGAATTCGTAAAAGTCCCGGTCGTCATATTGTACTGAACAATTCCGGGAATTGGTATCTGGTCGGTAACGTTCACATTTTCTGGCACTGTCCTGGAATTCTCATAGCCTCCAATGTTGATCGCAGAATCTCCGCCAAAAGCTGACAATCCTTGGTAAGGTCTTGTCAACCCCGCGCTCACAATAGCATCTGTAGCAGCGGTATCTTCGCTCCATGTTCCTCCACCTTGACCGTCTAACTTGAAAGACCACATTCCTAAGGGATACCCTGAGTCCTCAGGGTTGTTGAATCGCGCAGCAGCTCCAGTAAAACCCACTTGGAGAGTACCTTCCTTCTCGTTATACCACAATGTGCCGTCGTCTAGATATGGAACTCCGCTCGGTTTCGAAAATGAGTTAATTACTACGGAGGAATTCGTCCACGATTTGGACATGTCGATTGATAATGTTGTCGTCGAGTGGAGGATCTGGAGAGAGCCTCCCTGTTGGTAGGAAAACGCGCCTCCATCTATGTATAAATAGTTGCCAGCAACGACGGCTATGTATTGTTAGCATTATTTCCAATTGAAATCCAGGCCGAGCAGTATAATTAATATTCTTACATGAATGATACCCTCTCCGCAGAAATATGTTAGCAGCGACGACGCCTGGCTGCTGTCTCTCTTCTATCCTCCCATCTTTGCTTTGCTCATTTCGCGCCGCAGTCAGGAAAGTCTTCTCGCTTGCAACACTCGAAAGGCATGAAGCCCACACAAGACCTAACGATAGTAGACCTCTCATTGAGGGCGAGTATGTACCCGTGACGTAAGGAAAGACAGTCAAAATGGAGATATGAAGGGACGAATACTGAGACAGAGAGAGTGAGGGATAAGACTCACGGTCAGTGACAGGAAGAGTGAGAAATGGAATGGCACGAGAGACCAGAGCGACTGGGAGCTGGCGCTGACAAGCTGTGCCGCACTGCTGCTGCATCCTTCCTGTTTCAGGGCATATGCTTGTCAATCTTCAGCGTTGAACAAGCCCCTGCTCCAGCCCGTACCAGCCCGTGGCGGTGTTGTTTGCGGGAGGCGGCTAAGGTACCGCTAATGCATCTTGAGGCTCTTTCCTCCACTTTCCTCCACTCAGCGTGCTTGCTCTGAAAATAAGTCGCAAAGCCCCGTCCCAAGTCCTAGGTTGATGCATGAGCCCCCTCCGATCCAACCACTGACAGGCTTGACTGCTCCCTGTATCCAAGCGACCCCTGTTTCGCTTGCAGAATCTCTCCAGGTATTTTACGTGAAAAACCGAAATTGGGGGCTGTCATCGCCATTTCCAGCCTGTCACAATCAAGCTTCAAATCCTTGAAGGACGGCGACCTGTTTTCCCGACGGCTCGCTCCTTGAGCCCAATAAAAGCTGGTCGCCAAGGAGGCATTCCTTCTATTTATTCGACGCTGGTCGAGAACGTTCATCGTTCTTTTTAGACTTTTGGGCTTCTAAATCATACATGGAGGATGTATATTTCCTTGTAGCTCATTGCTGGCAAGAAGAAGTTGTTCCAACCGAAACAGTGTTCAGGTTTCTCTCACTGGCATTTGGCTCCGACTCGCATCAAGCTTAAGCGATGCCGTTAATCAATCTCCACACGTTGATCGATATCTTTGGGTCTTCAGATAACTACCTAGTCTACGAGCTCTAACAAGTCATTCTGTATTTCTACGTTGTGTATTTTATGTATCTTCCCTATCAGATGCTGATTGAGCATGATCTGTTGCTATCATTGGAAAGAGATGCTTCGATATTTATGATCCCTACAAATTTCTCCAAACCCTGAGAGCAAGATGTCTTTCCTTCGATGGATGTGCCAGAGGGACCGAATATCCCGTGGATATGGGCAAATTATCAGGTCTCATCGAGTCGTATCGAACAAACAGGTTATACTTAAGGAAGGAGTGCGCCTCGAAGTTCGGACTGGTGTCGTTTATTGGCTTTCTTTCCTTTCTCTCCACAACTTCTCTGCAAACTCTGGGAGACCACACTGTCCATCGATCCCAGTGGTTCTTTCACTTAGAAGTGCGACGAGTGACCGACTTACTTTCTGGCCAACGCCTCGATTTTGAGCTACACACGACTCTCCTTGTCTTCTGGTACTAAGGTTCAGCCACTTTTCCGGAACGCTATCTTTAACGGCACGGAAATCGAAAGAGGCGATTTCGTCAACCCAAAATTCTCAACCGGACATTGATTTGGCAGCGAATTATCATGCCTCATCGAATCCTAAGGTTTTGCTCGAGGTTCAAATTCTCTTGTCTTACTTAACAGCTCTTTCCGCTTTACGCCTTCCGCAAATTTCCACAACAGAAGTCACCACTTCTCAGTTTACAAATCACGGCCTTTGTTTGAAAGTTCTCAGCTGAACCAACAACTTTTGATAGGAGTTACAAACCAGGGTGGGTTCTGCACACTTGATTGACTCGTTGGTTACGCTGAGCCTCTAGCTGGGATGGCATACACAGAAATATTGAAAACATGGATGGTCAATTTAGATATGTCAATAGAGAAAACCGTCTCAGGCTCTTTTCAAATTGCTCTTATCGAACGCTCTTTCTACTTCGTCATGGGATTAAGTGCGACTGTTAACTACTTAGTGGTTCGCTCAATACAAGGGACCTGCCCCTCCATTCAGATATTTGGCCGGGTGTACTTATCTTTACAATGCACTGAAACTCATCTTCAATCGCAAAATGGGACGAGATCAATTCACTGTATCTCTCGGACACTTTACGTTCCACTTTCGAGGTACTGGCCATATCTGGGCACAGGGGTGATCGCCTAACGTACTGAAAATCTTTCGATACCTCAGCATCTACAAAGCATAAGTATGGTGCAGTGCAATACTAAGTGGTGGATTTGTTAATTGTACCCCCTATCGCTTCCGAACTATCGATATCACCATCGGCAAATGTGAAGCAGTAAGTAAAGTCGAAAGAATCGCTAGCTTCTCCCAGCCCAGATCTGCTCAAGTAGATTCTCCCTCCAACCATATAACATGCAAAAGCAAAGAAGATCTGTGTCACCGCTGCGAAATCAAAAGCCACCAGCAGCTATCGATAATTCAGCAGCCAGCGCCACTTCGATGCTTCTTCGACTTTCGCTTACCATCCGCGTCAGACTCTACGGCCCTCTTTCGAGACTGCTGAACCGCTGCAAGGGACTTCATCGCTTGATCAAGTCCCTCATCCAGGTCTCTCTGCGCCTCCTCAGCAGCTTCTTCACGCTCTGATAATTCCTTCTCACGAGCCTTCAGCCTCGCCAAATTATCCTGGTATACAGCCTCTCTCTCGAAAGATATCCTACCCCTCTCCGTAAGATTCGCAACCCAGGTTCTGAGTTCTTCCTCCCAGCCCTCTGCTCTCGCCTCCCTTCCCTCAATATCGTTCTCTCGGACCTGGACATGCCGCTCGCGCTCATAGACGCGGCGCTCACGGGTTTCAACTTGCTTCTCTCGTTCGGTGAGTTTATTTGCCTGGAAAGAGATGCCTTGTTCGAAGACGCGCTTTTCTTGTTGTAGCGAGTCCCGCCAGTTGGTAATGGCGGCTTCTTTGGCCGTGAAAGATGCTTGTTCAGCGGTGAAGTTTGGCGCGCTCGGTTTCGAAGGATTGTCAGGCAATGCGTTGAAGCTCTTTGGCTGCTTAGAGGGTTTCTGGGGTGATGGATTCGTCGTCTTGGGATCCATTAGCTTGGGGATTGAGAATGTGAATCGGTGCGGATACTTGAGAAGACGGTAAAGTGTTTTGAGACTTTGAAGACGGCTCGAACGTGGGAGGTGGAATATGCACCCCATGACTGGGCTGTCTCGGATAGGCAAATGTTCGTGAGGAAACATTGCTAGATGATGGACCTGCGATTGGATACCTACTGCAATGTTCATTGCTGCGAGTTTTCTCCGGTGCAATTTCAGTTCCCCGAGCGTCTCTCTTTGCAACTGGTGACACTGACTCGGTCTTGCACACGTCCAAAGACGTATGTACTTCGGGATCACCCCTCCTGCCGAGTGTCTCGACAGTCTTTGCAACATTCTCAATCCAGGCAGCTTTTGTCGCCTTCAAGCTTAGAGCAAGGGTGCGGTATTCCCAACGAAAGAAGATGCTGTCATTCCTGATAGCGAACGGAGTGCAAAGCCCATCCACTTGCCAGAGCAAAGCCCAAAACTTGACTCCTTCATTTGGCTTGAAGTTGAGTTCAGCGACAACGAGGACGAGTATGGTGTCTTTGTCCCAAGGAATAACATTTGCAGGTGAGGTAGTTCCCATGGTCTTGCGGCCATGTTTCCCATAGGCTTTGTTCTTCGTGCTGTACTCATCATGAGGGACGGAGCGAGGCGCGTATCCCACAATAACATACTGGCGGTTGCAATCTGTAGGAGGAAGCTGTTCGGCCGCGGTAAATCCTTTAGTCTGTCTGAATATATGACGTTGGCCGACATTGTTCGAAATCACTGAATTGTAGGATGCCTGAATCGGTGCTCGAGCGGTAATGAGTTGGTGTATCCCTCTGTTCTTCATGCTATCTTCCACTGCCCAGCCATTGAGATTGACGGCAATCTTCTTGATCTGAGACGCTGGTTTGGCAGCTTTGGGAGCACGGTAAGGACGTTTGCGGTTTGCCATACTGCCACTGGAGACAGTGTCGCAGATTCTTTGCAAGATTGCTGACGATGATCTGCTGCCAACAAAGTCGTCAGTTGGAGCCACCACTGTGAAGAGGCTTGGGAGGAGGCAGGAGCAGGCTGATGGCAATGGTGAGGCTGTGCAGACGAAGCTGAAATATACCACTTCACTGATCCCTGTTTAGAATAGTAATTCAGTAATGTCGAGCGCGAAACTGATTAATTAGTCCCTCGGACTTTGTCGAATTGAGCAGAGAATCGAGGGACGCGAGATTGCCTGCTTGACTGAAGGAGAGACGCGGATGGGGTTGGTATTCTCTAGCTCTTGTTGTGGAAATAGCTGCCGAACGATGGCTGCTGAGAATGAGAAAAGACATGCTTCGAAGTACACAAAGCGAATCGACTTTATGGTACCAGCGAGCAGTCACTCGCTAAGCATTTTGATATTGGCCAAAGGAACGACACGGCATACAGTACTTGTAGCGCAGTGAATGTTGAGAACAATGTTCGGGGCTTTCGCATTATGCTGATGACTTACTAACTGGCTTTGACTTTATTCAATAGGCCGTAGTTCGCTTCAGAGATGGCCGTGTAAACAATCGAGCGTCTCCGGATTGATAAGCGAAATTGAATTGAGACAGACAAGTAGCATCCGGTTGCTTGGACCCTCCGCCAATCCATGGAGGTGCTAAATATACCTCTGCCATCTTCACCAGCGAATCCAAGTTGTTTCCTGACAGGCTTTCTTTCCACAATGGTGAGAACACGGAGAGTGTCAGCAACCCAGAGAGGAAAGCGAAAAGCAGAAAAGTAGAATTACACAAAGTGCTGAGAAACAAGAGGCAGAAATAACCGGAGCAAAAGAGCGAGGATTTGACCAAGTGCCAGCGTGCCTTCTGTCTGCGAACTCCCAGTAAGAATCTGCATAGCTGCCCTTCAGCCTCTGCCGATTACCATACTTCGAGGCATATCAAAATTACAGGACGAAACAGCCAGACTGCAATCGTTACTTGGAACTGCTGGTCCTCTGGATGAGCAGGCTAAGCTTTTCGATTCGCGGATAGCCGTGTGCATACTTGCTTAAAGCAACACGATGACCAACAGACCATTTGCTACTAGACTTCTGGCCGCCAGGAGAACCCTTTCGATAGCACAGGCATGAAGAATTGACTGCAATGACAATCTACATCTGGGTAAATTTACTACCGGGTAGGTATACATTGTGCATCCAAAAGCAATGGGCACTTCTCACTCGAGAAAACATTGGGAAGATTTAACAGACGTGTATCACTTGCGGAGGAATGAATAGATAGAGTGAATGTTTCCATTCGATTTTGACCACCCCGCCGCCTTCAGAGTCTATTGACCATGCATGCGTAAAAGACCGAAGAAGGATCCCAACGAAGATGAAGAGCAGCAAGTCAGAGGAAAACAGAGGAAATTGCCTTGGTAATAAAGTACAGCAGTGACTAGGGTTACCCAACCCAGATCACCGCGAGTTGCTCAACACCATAGCAATGGATGTCTGTAACAACTTCCGCCTGCCGCAACACCCTCTCAACGACCGCCCGTCAAATGACCTCCGCTCCATTACCAGCTTCCACCACTCCCCCGACACAGTCTATACTACAGTTGTCATCCTCTACTTGAAAGCCTTTCCGAACATCAGGACCTGCATTTGATCGTAGATGGACAAGACACCGGCACCGGCAACACCACGGAGAATGTTGGCACCAGCACCCTTGAAGAGAGACTTGAAACCCTCCTTGGCGATAATCTGGCGACCAGCATCCATGGAAGACTTGTACTTGACGGCCTCACCAGAAGTCATCATCATACGACGACGGATGGTGTCGAGAGGGTAGGAAGCGATACCGGCACCAGTGGTGACAGTCCATCCGAGAAGGAAGGAGGCAAGGAAGTTACCCTCAAGAGGTCCGACGAGAAGGACAGGCTTGATGGAATCGTACATTCCGAAGTAGAGACCACGGTAAACGACGATACCAGCGACGGATGGACCGAAACCACGGTAGAGACCGGCGATACCATCGGAAGCGAGGGTCTTCTTGTAGACATCTACCAGGCCGTTGAATTGACGCTCACCACCAGTCTTAGCGTTCTTGTTATCGTTGGCAAGACGGGTACGGGCGTAATCGAGGGAGTAGACGAAGAGGAGGGAAGTGGCACCAGCAGCCTGTAATATATTAGCGATGTTTGGCTGATGGAAGGACAGGGGAAACTTACACCACCGGAAGCCAAGTTACCAGCCATCCACTTAGCATATCCATCACGCTCCTTCTTGAAAGCGAACATAGACTTGTACGTGTCACGGAACGCGAAGTTAAGAGCTTGTGTTGGGAAATAACGGATGACGTTGGCAGTGTTTCCTCTCCAGAGAGAAGCAACACCTTCCTGTGCAGTGGTACGCTTGAAGCACTCGGCGATACCATCGTACTTGCGGTCAAGACGGCCAGTCTTCAACATCTCATCCTATAAAATAGCGAATTAGTCACCGCACAAGCTACATGGTCAAATATCGGGATTGATGGGGTTGTGTCAAGAAAGGCATTCGAAGATCGATGGCCAAAACATTTGCTTTTTGATTTCTTGGCACCATTTCTGCACGTCCCAAAGCGGATATCCGGCAAGGATGTAGATATTTGGGCTGGGAGATCATAATAAATGTGAACGTACCTGGTTCTGGATCAACAGCTTAACACGCTCGATAGGAGCAGCAGCGGTCTTCGAGACGGCGGCGGAAACACCACCCACTGTTATCGCGGATTAGTTGATATCCTTGAAGAGCCATTCCAGCCAAGCGCCAACACATGTAAATCCATCATCGACCATTGTTTCAATGGCGATAATGATTTTTCCGGCTCGGGGAGGTAAACGTACTCAAGAAATCGATAACGAAGGGAGGACTGTCGAAGAAAAGGTCAGCTTGGGTTCGTAGACGATGATTGGTATTGAATCAGAATTTGACCCGAGACCATTGAGCGACAGAGAAGCTGCCAGGACAACAGCAGATCATCCAGCACATCTTAATATCACTGTCCGATACCAATTGAGCTCCATTGAGGTCGCATGGCGATGGCAGAAGATGTGTTGATGGATGGTGGTCGCGCTGCCAATTGACCCGGGAGTTGACGTCGAAGGGGAAGAGGAAACAGGATAAAACTTACACGCCCATGACGGACTCCTTCTTTGGGGGTTCGTTGCTCATGATGAAGACTGGAGATCGACTGATCAAAGGACTGAGGGGAGATGTTGGATGGAGTGGAAAAGAATGGTATGAGAGGATGGAAGTGGATGGAGGATTGACCTTCGAGAATTTATGTTCGGGGAAAGGGTTCCAGGAGGACAGAGCTTGAAAAATTAGAGAGGCGAGACGGGGCTAGTGTCGCTAGGACCCGAGATTGACCGAAGATGCCTGAGGAAGCGAGGCTGGGGAAATAAATAGATATCTCAAGGCGCATTCTTTTCTCCCGTTGCTTTAATTCTATATTATTTTGGAAAATTATCTAAGTGGATAACAGGCATTTCAATTATCACTTGATTTGGTTTCGCTTTATTTCTGTTGTTTCTCATCTGCGTGCACTGCTTCAACTTTGTTACTTTCGGCCAGTCCTTGCAGCTGGTGGATCGGGTCAAATCTCTCGGCCGGCCTGGCTGGAAAGGGTGAGCGGAAAAGGGGAGCAAACGTTCAAAACAAACCCGGAAAAATTCTTGGGGTCTTTGTTTATGATTCTGCATAATGACTTCATATCTAGATGCTTTGGACTTCTGTTCTTTTGTGTTCAAGCCTCGATTTTGTCAATCGTTTCTCCATTTTGAACCATATTGTTGATCAAGTCCAACTTCAAAGCTTCGCTGATAAGCTCGTCGATTTAGTATGACATGGATAGGTTTTGTACCTTCAGCATGAATATGCATCTGTCTAAGCCTTTTCCTTTCGTAGTTCAAGTGTATCAAATCCATGAAATAAGCACGAATGCAGAGCTGTTGAATCGGACCTACATGTTTCCATCGTCCTGACCGTCTGTTTCTGAGAGGGGAGAACATATATTCAGACCCCGAAAGTCTTGAATATATCACAGCCGGAAAGGACTAAGAAAAAACATGATCATCGTTCAGCCCTCGAGAAAGTGTCGTGCTTGTTTGGTGAAGTTCTGAGCTCTTTATGAGGGCATTGCGAAGCTGCTGCCGAAGAAATTCGACGACTCTCGGTATGTAGTAGTTAGGAGAATAAAATAAAAAAATCACGACTAGCTTCCTATGCAAAATATTTGCTTTAATTATTAGGAGATCTTTCCACACGTTGGAGTTCTTCTCTCGAAATGTTGCTACAGAGGGAAAACAGGATAATTGCGGCTCCTGTTCTAATGGTAGTTCGGCTGGGTGCATGAACTGTGATCGCATGAAATGTTTGCGTAGAATGTCAAAATTATTCACACCAATATGTAGCCATGATTGAAATTGAAAGCTATGCAGAATATAACGAGCATCAAGATCACATAGATAAGTCTGATAATTTTCGAAAAAAGTGAAAATGCAGCACCCATGATCCGAGATTCCGTTATCGAGATCTTGATAATGCCTGCCATAGCAACCGCGCTAAGAAACCCCAAGGTAAACAACCGCAGTGACCACAAGCACATCCGAACCACCAAGAGTCTCTACAACCTACGAGTCTCCAAAATCCCCATTCCTTTCTCCCACATATCCATACAACCAGATATGGATCCGAATTTCAAATTCCCTGGATCGCCAGGGACACCTCTATTCCAAGTATCTCCAGAACGCGTCAACCAACAGCGAGCATCTACTATTTTCGACGATTCGCCTTCTGGGAGCCCACACCGACATTCGAGGGAGAGCAGTGTGCATGAGAAAGTTGCTGCATTCAACTCGCTGGCTTTCCAAGGGAAGCAACTTGAGAGAAAGGCAAATGATGCGGCGTTGAAGCGCGCGATGCTGGGGCGGGAGGAGGCAGAGAGTGAGATGAGGAGATATAGAGAAGAGACACGAGCGCTGCGGAGGCAGGTGGAGGAGGGTAAGGAGAGAGAACGCAGAGTTGGTGAGAGACTGGAGAATGTTATGGTAAGTGATCTGTGGCTTCCGGCGTATTTCTGGGCTGTCATTGATTGTCTTAGGAAAACTATGGCCGTGCCAAAGAAACACACGCGCATACGCAGACACTATGGGAGAAAGAGATCCGGAGAGCGCGCAAAGAGTCGTTCAAGTCACAATCAGCGGTCGTGAAGCTACAAGAGGAACTAAAGTCGGCGCGCAATGCGATGAAGATGGCACAAGCGGATTTGGAGCAAGAGAAGGAGCGCAGTATGAAGCGCGAACAGGAAGCTTTCGCAGCGAGATACCAGCTCGTGGGAGTCCAAGAAGAAGTATGTCAGGTTCAGGAGCAACTGAAACTGGTGGAACAAGAGCGTGATGCCTTAAGAACTATTGCACAAAACGAGGAGATCGCCAGGATCGCAGCTGAGGGAAGAATACCGCTACCTACACTGAAGGAAGACGATGAATTTGCCAGCCCGAAGAAGGGGCGCAAATCCTTGGACATGATCACAATTACCTCGTCTGCTGCGAGCGAGGAGGAGCTAGACAACCTGCGTATGCTCATGGAATGGGAGCAGCAGAGAGCAAACAGGGCACACGACAGAGTGGAGTTTTTGGAGTTGGAATGCCGCATGAACTGCTGCATCTCCAAAGCTGCACAGAAAGAACTTGCTGCATCTGCCTCAGCTCCTCCTCAGCAGGAGAAGATCCAGATCGGCCGATCTAGCACTGTCTTCATCCCAGCTGAAGGCATCTTTAGAACTGCATCTCCTGCACCAGAGGAATCTCCATGGATATCGCCAGCGAAAAAGACTATTCCTCATCCTATACACGAAGAACCCCGATCCTTCGCACGAACTCCTTCCTGTGAGCCTCCGGCAGCCGCTCTCATTTCTGACACCAGAACCTCCCTCCTCTCTCTTTTCGACGCACCTCAAAGTCCAGCGCACACCGAAGACGGTGATAATGACACAACCATAACCCAAATACCTCAAGATATTCCTGAGACAGAAGAGGAGAGTCCTGTGAAGCACTCAATGGTACCGACCTTCCACACAATCAGTACCACGACACGAATCCCTCTCGCCAACCCACCAGATCTCACCCCACCAACTATCCTCCCAGCAGCTCTCAATCCGGCATTGAGCCCTACCATGTCCCGCGAAGAAGCTCTTGCAATGATTCGCGAGCGGAGAGGTCGAGCACGAAGTCTAGCACAAGGCACAATGACACCTAGGAAGCAGATGGTAGAGGGTGCCGGGTCAAGACGAGATATCAGCGCACCGGCGATCAGAAGTGGTGGAGTTAGAGGCAGAAGCCAGGCTCGATCATAACGTGTATACTGTATATGGATGTCAGTGAAGGAAGGCTCGATAAGCTTCGGTCTGTGTTTCGTTTCGAGCGAGCGATTGATGATGGGTTGGATATGGTATGAATATCGATGGCGGTTGCTTTTCTTTTCGCGGGCAGCATCGCACCTGGCGTTTCTGCTTCATAAAACTAGGACGGTACCCAGGCCAGGTGTTTGACTGTCTTTTGATTTTATTCTCTCCGATCAGGGGTTCATGGATACTTTTATAGTGTAATCAGGTTTAGAAAGAATGTTGATTTATTGTCTCCGTAGCGCTCTTCACTTGGATTGTGCCAACATCGTGCCTTCCTTCGCTGCCACAGAAAACTCTACGTCCCATTCGGCTCTTCAACTTTCTTCCAATTCTACCCTTCCCAATTAATGCCTTGAACTAGGATTTGTGCTTTTTAAAGAATTAACATTCATCACGTGGAAACGTGGGAACTTTGTATCGGGACTTCGCGTCTTCACAACGCGTCAAACACCCCAGAAACTTCAAGACAAGAACGACAAATACATCTCTTAACGCCGAACCTCAATCCCAAAACAACACACATACACTGACAGACTTCGCCTTCTCTATTTCCGCGCCCTCCACTTGACGAACCTCAATTGCAAGGTCGCCACGAGATCAGATCCTTAGAATCCGTACGACATTTCCCCAACATCACGAACTAGGCATCACAGCAGCAAGCATGCCACCCAAACCCTTCAATCCCCCAAGACCAACATCCAACGCCCAATTACCAGGCGCAAAATCCCGCGGTCGTCCAAAAGGCTCTACGAACAACCCGTCAGCCTCCACAACAACAAAACGTAAGTCCACAAACACCCTCGACAAACCCTCGAAGCCCAAATCCGCAGCAGCCACTTCCAAGTCCAAAGATAAGGAAAAGGATCGCACAAGTGGTTTCGCGAGACCACGAGTCTCGAATGCGAGCACAGTATTAGATATCGCCAGCGGCGACGAAGACGAAGCAGAAGATGACGAAGGGGAAGACATAGAGATGGGCGAGGGACCGGACGGTGCAGAAAACGACGACGACGACGATCCATTCTCAAGCCAACCTCTACCACCCACACGCAAGAACAAGAACTCCACCCCTCAGCAAGAAGACAGCGCAAGTCTAATATCGAATCGGCAAACGTCCATCCCGCCAGACCTCATCAATGTGCTCCTCCACGGCTTCTTCCAGCATGATAATACGCGCATGAGTAAGGATGCTAATGCGGCTGTGGGGAGGTATATTGAGACTTTTGTTAGGGAGGGATTGACGAGGGCGGATTATTGGAAGAAGCATGGGTGGGAGGAG
>JAFJYH010000277.1:0-63828 GCA_017365405.1 Cadophora malorum | reverse complement strand
GTGGTGAAGGGGGAGGGGAAGGGTATGGAGAAGGATGAGTTGTGAGTCTAGGCATGGATATGGATATGTAGAAGAAAGGTGATTTGGCGTTGCGGTCAGTAGGAGGGGCAGGTAGCGGGAGTGCTGAGCAGGATATATCAATGAATGTTTCGCAGTCATCAGGGTAAGACTCAAGATTGAAACGATTGATGGGTGCGTGCGCTCACGTCTCGGAGTCAAAATGTGTTGTTATCTAGTCGCGTTAGCATTTCTGCCTTGAGGTTCCGGCGAAACGTACACATTAAATCAGTGCCCAAATAAATGACGGCTTGCTCTTCGATACCGTCACAAACTTATGCTTCTTGATATAAACACAGCTTTGACTTCATTCTGCGTTCATCACATCTTGATTCTGGGACATGAAAGTGTAATCTCATTTCTCATTAACAACGTCATCAAACACAACAGAACGTCAATACGATCATAACAGAGACACGGCTGCAAAACATTTATACTTTCACCTTAGTCATACCCACTTCCTTGGCCTTGCCACTCTGTCTATTCTTACTTCTTACCATCGACTTTCCATGACTACCGGTAAGAGAGGACCTTTGCTAGGGGTCCTTGTAATTTCCCATAGGCGTGCTCTCATGGAGGGGGAAAACGGCGTCAGAGAAAAACTGCATTGCAGCAAAACCTAAATTCAACGCAAGAAATGAGAGCCACTACTAGAGTCAAGTCATTGATTGACTGTTCAGAAAAGAAGAAAGGTGATAAAGGACTATGAATGCAAATTGAAGGACCGCCAGGAACGTGACATAAGACATGAACAAATACAGGGGAGGATGAGAATGGTGAGCATTGACATCTGCTGTTGAGATGGCATAGCTCGCCACCTGTTTTATCCTCGGTGACCGCTCTTCGTGTCCGATAACACGATGGGAACAGGATCACGATCTCCATAAGCGCCAGGCTTAAGTAAGACATCTCAATAATCATGCAATCAATACAGTGAGGTCCTCTGAAAGCGACGATCTATAGCCACGAAAATCGCATGATACTGGCGTGAGACAGCTGGGAAGATTGTGATGTCTTAGTAGACATGCCGGAGGAAAAGGGGGTAATGTTACGCGGGGTACGCGCGACATTCCGGTGAGACTGAACAATTACAGCCGGACGCCATAAGCCAACTAGATGATCGAGGGGGTACCAGCTGCATTGAAGTTGAAGCTTTGTTGCTCCAGCTTGAGTTGTGGGAAGTGTGGAGGTTCGGGGTCTTCGGAAGTGGCGGTCTGTGCCTGCTACTTAGTCACATCGCACAAAGGCGGGGTGAATCTTGCAGTTTTCCGTTTGATACTAGTAACGAAATAGCAGAAACCTGCCACAAATCAGCCTCTGACTTGCTCAGTTGGCTCACCCTCGGTCGTCTAGTTGGTTTATGGCGTCCGGCTGTAATTGTTCAGTCTCACCGGAATGTCGCGCGTAAGTGCCTCATCCCATATAAGCTTCGGCTACAAAATTTCTCTCAGACAGCTGTTAACAGTTGTACAGGTTCGACTCGCGCCTGAGGGACATCACGTTTTTTTTTTTTTTTTTGTGGATGATCTCTGTGGGCAGAAGAGCCGAGTAGCGAGATACTGGTGGTGTGGTACCGGTGAGTTTAGTGGTGGATAGTAGTGGGCAAATGGCAATGGTGGCCAGCTGCGCCACTGGCTCGCCTACTTCACGTTTTGCCAGACCCAGTGGACGCCTCGCTAAAGCTAGGAGCAATGTTTACCTAGGAAACTATCTCTTGGAGAAATTCTCGTTAATTCTGTATTGCAACACTTATTTTTGTTTCCTGGTAGTTATTAAGTCTTGTGGTTCAATCGTATCTTCATCAATCATTCACTTCGTGATCTCCCTATTTTTGAGACACAGTGATGGTACTGCATTACGCATCTTACCGGGACGATTTGCTTGTATCCTCTCGATTGTTTCCTCACCCTTTCCAAATTAACGCACAAGTATCAGGTTCATAAAAGCACTTTTGAAGAATATTTTCTGATAATAATTCGTCTGCAGTCCACCATCTTTCTATTAAGTAAATACGGACTTCTCAAGCAGTCCCTCTCGGCACCACCGCCATCAAGTTGTTGTCGCCGTCAATTCAGTTTGGTGAAGGCATGTCGCGTAAAAGTCACAGTAGTCTGGTAATCTTGTACTTTTTTAATATCCAAATGACCTGAGAAGTCCACACGTTCTATTTGTTCATTTCTCGGATCATGTCAAGGCCAGCAAAATAAGGGAACATCCACTCAAGCCATGGTCTTTCAACTTTACTTCAGCCAAATCAAGGCACAGAGAAGTTCCCCAAACATATTTGTAGCCTCAGAGATTGTTTTGTATGCGGATTACCAATAGATCAATACAAATTTCGGAACCATGAGCGAGTCTCATGCGCGATTGGTGATGAGTGCTTGTCCCATGTCTACCATCTGGATTTCGCTCAGGACAAACTCCCTCATGCATACGTGCATGAATTTCATAGGAGGCCTGGAGGCGAAATTATTGATCTCCTGTTACTCTCAAACTTATTGACTGTGCCTCGCAGCTCCTGCCTGCACCAATCCGAACGTCCTTAAAGTCCGTCGGGAATTTTCCAAATGATCACGACCCTCGCTTGGTCGAAATCCGAATGCTGGTTTTCAGATGCGCCAAGTGACAGCAGTCAGCCAAGCATTTATGTCAAGCTTATGTTGCCTCGCGCTTCAGCTCTATGATTCTAACTTGATACGCATTGGACAGAAGAATTAAAGAACTTTGGAGCGGATAGGGCTAATGTTTGTTATCCAAAACGGAAGTGTGGTCCGAGATCGCATGTCTGAATGAGCGGCTAAAATATCAAAGTTAATCGTTGCCTGAACAAGCACGTAGGATCTAGAAAATCCTGAGCTGACATCACAGTACCAATATGGCCTACGGAATGTCGTATTATCATCGACCTCGCTTGAGCAATGTTATGCTGCCCGGGACTTTTCGTTTGACATTGACCTCGTGTTTGCAGTTCCTGGCGATCGATGTTGTTGACACTGCATTAAACTCCTGCGCGACTCAAATTGATGGTGAATTGAGGAACTTTATAAAGTTCAAGACGTCCTGTAGTTCCACCTTTCCACCAACAGAAGTATTTTCATTGATCGAAGTATCTCGATCACTGCCTTTCCACCATGTTCAAACGTCGATGATAATTTGCTTGAGCTTTTGTATTGCACTAAACCGAACGGTCGACACAGTATCAGCTATTTCTGCTTCAAGTTCATGCTCGCAAAAGAATTTCCCTGACACTACTGCGAGTATTGCAGTTTTCTTGCCCACGAACATGAAGATGGTTGTAAAACGTTAAGCGAGCTTATAATAAACAACCACAACACTAATGTTATTTGTGTCTTGTTCTAGAAAAGCGATTTTAGAGAATTGTTTCGTTCGAAATACTCGGGCTGTATGTTCCCATAGGTGAAGTGAGTTGTCACCGCACATTGCCGCTTTCTCATATCTCTTGCATCCTCAAGGTCACTTTCAAAGTAGAGACTAGTTCACAGAATTCAATTCCACGAGACCAAGGCACCTAAAAGCTCAAATCCTACTACCTTCGGTGCTAAGTCTAGGATACAGACGCCGAGGACTCTTCCCTCGCAGGGCGCTTCTTCATGCCCGGAAACTGCAACCATTGTCCCAAACCCATTCTTCCACCGCCCCGCTCCTCCCTGATGATTTCGACTTCTTGCCCCTCCTTCACAGTCCCACCAATAACTCGTCCCTTGACACCCTGCTCCATCTTATCAAGATTATAATTCTTCATCAGCAAGCTCAACAGGAAGATCGGCACAGTAATACAAATTGCGATGATGAGCAACGTTTGCATCGTCTCCTGATACGCTCTATTGATCGCCTCGCGCTCAGGCGAGCCCACAGGATAGGTGACCGCATTATTAATATTATTGTAGATAGCAGTTGCGTTGCTCTTCGCCGCCTCGGGGAGATACTGGTTCAGCTTCACGGGGATGTTCTTGCTCCAGATCGCTCCAGAAATAGCTGAGCCGACGGCCCCACCCAGTTCCACACAAGTGAGGAACACAGCGGTAGCGACAGCGACGTGCTGATGATCGGTACTGGCTTGGACACCTAGTTGTGCTGGGACGTTAATCATGCCCCCGCCAATGCCGACTGCGATCTGTGTGCCGACGAGTGCGCCGGTGGAGACGCCCATGGTGCGGTACCTGATCATGAGGCCGATCCCCATGATGTAGATGCATGTTCCTAAGACGACGTATGGTTTGTAGTATTTGGTGTATTTTATGAAGAATGAGATGATGATTGAAGAGACAGTTGAGGAGAAGGAGAAAGTTTGAACGATTCGGCCGGCGGATGTGACTGATTCGCCTTGCATGACGATGAGGTAGGAGTAGAAGTATGGTTGGACCGAGAGGTAGAATGCCACTAGATATTGTCAGTACCGGGATTTCATACAAATATGCAGAATTCGCAACTTACTGAAGTAGAAGAACCCAACACCACAACCTGCGCTGAAAGTGCGAGACCTAAGAAGATGCATTGGGATCAATGGGTGCGGAGCTAGCTTCTTGATATTCTCCCAGAACGGGAAGACAATGAAGCAGATTATGCCGATAACAAGCATGGCGATGATTTTCCCAGATGCCCATCCAGATGCTTGTCTTGATGCAATGGTGAGAGAGATCAAAATGAGTGCAAATGCTGCGCTCAAAAGGAGTATGCCGCCCAGATCAAGCTCGAACCAGAGATGCTTCGTGATCTGCCATGGACTCATACCCTTGAACTGAGATTCGGTAGTCAATCCAAGTTTCTTTGCTTTTCGGTTGTTCAAGAAAAGCGACAGCGCAAGTGGCATGAACATCACCGGCAGAATGATGCACCAGATCGCATATCCCCATCTCCACGTGGTTGTTTTCAAGATATCATTCCCAATCAGCGACCCTATCCAGACCGTAATCAGAAACGGAATATCCGGCAAGCTAGACCACAACGCTCTGTTCAAAAGGTCGCTCGTATCGGCAATGAAGATCTGCTGGAGGATTTGCAACCCTGTGCTACCTGCCGAATAGAAGATCTGTGCTGCTGCGAAAGCCTCGACGTTCTTGGAGACGGCCATTTGGATGTAGCCGAGGACGTAGAGGAGGATGCTGAATGAGAATGCTTCGAGACGGCCGAATACATCTGCTACTTTTGCCATGGGCGTTTTGATCACAGCTGCTCCTGTCAGCAATTATAAGAAAAAGAGAGTGGAAGGCAGGAATTTACCGTTTACGACTCCTTGCACCACATAGACTGTCGAAATCAGAGAAT
Source organism: Cadophora malorum (assembly GCA_017365405.1). Lineage (NCBI taxonomy): Eukaryota > Fungi > Ascomycota > Leotiomycetes > Helotiales > Ploettnerulaceae > Cadophora > Cadophora malorum. The sequence goes on along the minus strand of JAFJYH010000277.1, from coordinate 58,485 downwards.
GTGTCTGAAAAGAACTTGTCGCAAACACCGATACTGATTGAACGACCTGCCCTTCCAGAGAAGTCGAAAATGCCATAAGGAAGATACTGAGGTTCATTAGTCTGCGAAAAAGTAATAAACATTGCAGTCAGGTATAAAATACCTCATATAAGCAAATATCAGACCCCATTTCGTCCATGTCATAGCCACCGCTTCCATGTTCTTCACACCATTTTGCGCATCTTCATCTGGTGTACTGGCACCAGGACTGGACATCGATGCGGCATCGAAATCCACGACATCTTTCTGATTTAGCTGTCCATTTCTGCCAAGTGCAGTACTGCTTCCGCTTTGTACTGAAGCCTGTCTCTCACATCCGTGGTTCAAAGTGTCCATTTGGAAGTCTTTCTGTTCGCCTGGAATGGAATCCATCTTATCGTTAACCCATGGAACTTATGTAGCCTTGCTAGAATAATGTGATGAACAAACTAGGTGGGGGAGTTTCTTGTATGAGAGAAAGAAGATAAATCTGATTATTGTCTGGAGATCTGATAAGATGGGGTGGGAGACCCTTGGGTTAGTGCTAGACTAGGAGATCGTCATCGCGTCGGTCCCAAAGATCTGCAAATTCCCGCATGTCACTGGATGCAAACACTACCTAGTGATGGCGCCGCGTGAGACCGTCGATTTTGAGGTGGTGGTTTATGACGGAAGCCAACGGGAATGGCGGCAGAGAGAAAGAGCACAGTGACTTTCATCATCATCGCCAATATGATGATGAGCCATTTCATTGGCAAGTCGTGGAAGTTGCAAGAGAAAGTAACGAGTAAACTTCTGAAATAGAAATAAATATTATCCTATGGAATTTTGAAGAGAAGTGATCCGTGACTGTGACGCCTTTGACGTGGAAACCCTGAAGAGCAGGAAGAGGATTAAAGTTTGACAAGAAGTAAATGGCGCGCTCGGCGGCAGAACGGATGGCTGCCAAACTCCCAGCATCACGGTAAGATTGTACCACATTCAATCTCGGGGCGCAAGCCAAGGTATTGTTCCTGCCATGATACTTCTCAAGCCGTTACATGACTATGGAAACAGAGGGCCTTCTGAAAATGGTGATAGAAAATAGAGAAGCAGATGCAAGAACGTCAGATCGCACGAGCAATGCTCGAGACAGGCAACCGGAGCCAACGATTCGAAAGGTCTATCTGCAAGCCATCTATCAAAATCTACATCTCCCTCCTACCCAAGTAGCAAGTCTCATCCAGACACTTGGCATCCTTCTCATCTATCTATGGAAACAGGAAGGCCCACCCAACCTACGAACACCATCCCTCACAATGAGTACCTGAAATACGGATTCTTCACATCCGTCACATCCCTCTCCCCCATCTCCCTCCCCAACCTCTCCATCTCCTCCACACTAACCCCACTCTCCCTCGCCGCCCTCTCCCTCTTCTTATTCTGCCACATATACCAACCCCTCCACGCACAAATACACACAAACTCCATGCCCAAACAAATACTCGCTCCAATCGTGCCAGGAATATACTGCGGGGCATCCTTCGTCCTGAAGATCTGACTCCCGCACATATTGCCCACGCAGTATCCTAAGAATGTGCTAGATGAGATTATCGTCTTCTTGGTACGACCGGAGATGTTGGACGGGATCAAGGTCCAGGCGAGGAAGAGGGAGAGTACGGTTGGGACCGTCATGAAGTAGAGGCCCCATTTTGTCCATTTTAGGGAGGGGATGTCGGGGAGGAGGGATAAAGCAAGCAGACCGATGAAGGGGGGGAGGGTGGCGAGGGCCATGATGTACATGCGTCGGTTGGGGACTTTGCGGGTGTAGAAGCCGACGATTACGAAGAGGATGAGGGACATGACTGTGTTCTGTTAGTTCGAGTCGAGAAAGATAAGGTGATGGGAAGCAAGAGACTTACCGGAACGAGGAATGCCAACGAGGAGAACTTGGAGTTGTGTGAAGCCGAAGGACTTGTACATCAGAGATCCAAAGGTGGTGATACCGCTATCAAGACCCATTAGCCGATGTACGCTTCCGACTGGGAGAAGGACATACCCATTTGGAACAGAGCTCAAGAAAGCGTTGAGCGTAGAGAAGTACAAGACAGGATCTTTCAATGCCTCAACGACCTGATCCCAATTCCACTTCGTGCCCGTAACATCGCGGCCAGCTTTGTTACTGATAATTCTCGCAGCACTATATTTTCACACAAGTCAGTCTTCACATCCCATCTCATCATAACAAGACCTTCAAAGAGGAATCAAGAGGGGCAACACATACGCCATCCTCTTCTCATCCTCATTCATCCACCTAACCTCCCTCGGACTCCCCAACAACAAAAAACAAACCAGCGCAGCCACAATCGTTGACGCCCCCAAAAACAACGAAATACACCTCCACGCCGCAAGACCCCCATACTTCTCCGCATGCGTACCAATACCGTACATCACCAGATCAGCGATGACGCCGAACCCGGCATTGGCGGATTGGAAGAAGAGGGACCGCGATGAATGTTCTTCTGTGCGGTACCAGGTCCCGATTACGAGGATGAAGCCCGGGGAGATTGTGCATTCAAAGAAACCTTGGAGGGTGCGGAGGACCATTAGATGTGTCCAATTGTGGGCGGCGGAGATGGAGATCACGCAGATTCCTGGAGGGTGGAGGGTTAGTGGGGTTGTCTGTTTGTTTTGGGAGAGGATGGGATGGGATGGGATGACTTGGGATGGGTTGGATTGGGACGGGATGAGACATGGATGTATTGTGAAAGGGAGAGGACAGAGACGTACCCCAGCACAGCATGTAAATGCTCAGTGTTCGGCCGAGGGCCCATCGTTGAAGGAGGAAGTTAGATGGCAGTTCGCCGCAGAGATAGGCGATGTAGAACCTATTTACAAGAAGTGTCAGTTGCTTCCCCCAATAAGGAAACTGGATGGGATGGGGTGATCATGACATACATGGTAGTCAGCCATTGGTATTGCTGTCCTACAAGACCTGTATCTTCTCTAATGCCGAAGAGCTGCAAGCTGTGTTAGCTACTTTCTCACGATTGCAGATGGAAAGAAAGTTTTCTTACGGCTTGCGTTCCTAGGGAAGTCTTGTCCGTTTGCTGGATACCATAGCACACCCACCTGCTAGCATCAGCAAGTAATTCCCGAGAAGACAGGACGTACATACATGAGCGGCAGGAGATATCTATCAATCTTCTTGAGCAGCTTCTTGTAGTCTTCCGACGTATAATCTTGGCGATACGTCAGCAACTTGCTACACATCACAAGTCCCGTCCCCAAATATCTGAATGAAAAGAGGATTAGTTCAAGTAACACATACCAGACTCTCTAATCTCATCCCCCTCCTCAACAACCACAACATCGACATCCCCATCCGAAGAACTCTTCTCATGTTTCTCATCAATCGGGTATTTCTCATCGATAGATGGCTGTTCCGACTGAGTAACTGGCGTCACGCCATGGTGGTTATCTGTAGAAGCCATTGCAATTGCTCAAACACAGTCACGAGCCAATTGACAAGTCCTAAGACTCAAATCACGAAGACCGAGAAACAAAGAATCGATAATGGTACACGACATCTCCTCGATTTCCACAGGGCACTTCACCTATATACGCAAAACATATCAGCGAACCATCTTCGCCTCCTCTCGACATCGTTATCAAAACCCAGCCCAATCCCGAGATAGCGAGGATATGCCCGTAACGTAGCCGTTGCCAAGCTGATAATATGTACGTTGCCCGCCAGCCAGGCCGTCACCATACATACGGACAGCTGAAGTGGAGGTTTTCGACAGGGAGTAGAGGGGGAAGGAGGGGAGGATAAGAGATCTGGTGGCTGGATGGCTGGCTGGTGGCTCGACGGAGTTGCACAGAGAGGGGTATGATCCAACTATGATGAGCGTTCGTGCGTGTTATCTCGATGTGGAGGCCTTGGAGGGGAGGGCAGGGGACGCAGACGCAACATGAACAGGGCTGTCCTATCATGACCGGCAGTTTGTGTAGGTACCCCATTCTTGGCGCTAGAAGTTCGGAATTCCCGTCTCCAGTTTGGGTTGGGTGAGGATGGATGCAAGGGTGCAATAAAGAATGGCCGCGGCGCGTATTTGTTTGGGTCTCGGAGGACTTGCTGAATGGGATGTCTGGTACATGGATCTGTGGGGATGATGGATGATAATAGACTTTGCAGAAAGTGATGCGCGTCGCAGCATGCAGCATGTATAAAGACGAAGATAAGCATTGAATCACCACTGAGTGACAAATAAACTAGAAAGAGGGAAAAAGAACGACTGAGGCTCCCACAGGTGTTAAAGGTTGGTATTGGTACAGCTTTTCGAATCACAATTCGCGATTCGTGACCTGTCATATTGATATTGCAACTCCCCTTCCTATCTTGCTCCCAGAACACCGTGTTGTCCGTACCTTTCTCTTGATATTATACACCGTTTAGTATCCCAAAATGCTCAAGCATTGGAAGCACTTGAGGCTGCGTTCCTGTCTCCTGCTATCCTTGCATCGACCCTTTCTCGATGTTGGCGATTCTTCAGATGGACCTCGAAATTCCCAACAGTTGTTTCTGGACCAGGCGTGTAAAGCTTGCCTGGACAGTCGTGGCATCGTATGCGCGGGAGGTACATCCACTTGACATCGTCCGGTGATGTGCCCGGGGCAGGTGCGGGACAAGGCATCTCTGTTGCGGTATTGACAGCTGTGTACCGCATCACACCCTCGAATCGGTCGCCTGGGTACTGTGTGAGAAGGCCATTGAGACCAGCTGTAAGCCACGAAGGAGGAGGAGGCTGAAGCTTGTTAGTATAGGTAGTTGAGATATCTTTGACTTTTATTTGGTCACACTGTGACCGCAATCACTTGAAAGAGTTCTTTCGTAATAGCAAGTTCTTGAGACTTAAACATATGAAAGGACCTTGCTCACAGGAACGTGGGGAGGTTGTCCTGGTGGAGGAGGGGGTGGTGCATCGACTCGGCCGATTTGCCCGACTGGCACGGGAGTGGTCGGAGGTTGGATAGTCTGGCTCTGGGCATTAGGAGTTGAAGGAGGTCCCATAGAGCCAGGTGGGACGACTGGAGTGGGGGCAGCAGGCGTCGCTGGAGCACGAGGAGCAGGCGGCTCCGGTGGTTGAGAAGTCGAAGGACGGCTGGAAGGTCTTGTGATCTCGCGATACCACTTCCTCATTCTTTCACGCCCAGGCTTAAGCTTGACGATCAAGGACAGGGGCTCACTGTCTTCACGAGCATCACGACCACCAAATCTCCTGGCAGAAGTTCTCGTTTCGTGATGGTGAAGTACTGCTGCTTCGGGAGTCTCTGATCTTCCAAGATTCGCCATTCTTTGTTGCGCAGCCGTGGCAGCTCCACGCATGTTTCTGGTCCTTGCCGTTCCAGTTTGCAGATTTGACATTGCTGGAGACTCGGGGTTGGAGTCTTCGCTTTCTGATTCTTCCGTAAGGTCGCCATCTCGAGCTCCAGGACGTTTCCCTTTCCCTCCGGCGCCTCCGACTCTCTTGTACAATCTACTGTCCTCGACCTTCTCAGCCGACCCGGGGATGACTGAAGATACCACTAATGTTCGCACAGTCCGCTGCCTGTCTTTCAAATCCGGTAATGTTGGTCCACCTCTTCTATTTACAGAGCGTTTCTGTCGCCTCTGCTCTCGTGAGTATATTACTTCACCACGCTCCAGATCTGCATCCGTCAACTCGTACAAGAACGGTGTGTATTCCCGCGCTTGCTGCTGTGGTCTGAAGACTGAGGGCAATGGAGAAGGGAGGAACCCGGCGATCAAATCCGCATCTTCTAACGGCCGTCCATCAAACGGATGCCCAACAATGTACAAACTCCTTGTGAATAGCTGGCATTGTTCCCGTATCGAATGCGCAATTGCGGTTGTAAACTCTCCTGCTAAGGATAATTCTCGCGCCAAACTCTGCGCAAACTCCTCTGGCGAGTTCAAGGGATTGTTGATCTCCCATTCAAATTTATCCTCCAAGGTATGCGGACCAATCGTTATGTTCAGCTTGATGAGGATTCTCATCTCCTCGTTCTTATAAGCCGAGTATGGGAGCTCTGGATCCAGTGCTTCTTCCCCAGCATACAATTGAGGATAGAAATCGATCAGTTGATCGCGCAATTGGGTCTGGACCTGCTCCAGAACTGGGGCGTGTGCAGGAGGAGTCAATCCAAAATCTTCGACCATTTGTGCTGCAAATATCTCGGGAGTAATGATCCGGTCGTAATAGTTCCAGGTAAATGTATCTCGAAGCTTGATCTTATCCCAGTCAATTTCCAGCCTGATAGGCACCAGCTCTTCCTCCTGTTCTGCCTGCATTGCGACATCTTTGCGCTTGATTCGTAACTTTGGGGCCTTCTTATGCCCCAATCTTGGCTTTTGGTGAGGATACACCACATGCGCCGGCCCATCTGTCCTCCCATTCCCATAACCACCATAGCCAGGACCGTAGAGTCGACTAGGGGTAAAATATTGTCGGTACTCGTCGCGAATCTTTTTGTAATCCTCTGCCTGTTGATTCCTGAATTTGTATTCGTCCTCCCGATTTTGCTGCGTTTCTAGTATCGCGGCAGTATGTAATAAATCATGATGGATATGGCTTTCGAGGAGGATCTTTTGGAAGTCTTCTTTGGTCCGCGGTCGATGGGTTAGAGGAGAAGAAGGGGTTGGATGAGCGTCGACGGCATCGGTAGCCTGGGAGTCTGAGGATGCCTGTTGATCTGGAGCCATGGCGAATGCATTCGCGACAGCTTCGCGACACTACACTGTTGAGGTGCGATGCGGTAGAGCCCTGGAGATGGGATTGAAGGTTGGGAGGGTCGAGTTTCGATTTAGAGTTGGGTGAAGCGCGCCATGTTGACCGCACCTGGCACCGCGACAAGAGCCTGAGCTTGAGCCTCCCCTGGCTGGCGGTGCCTGGGCGCAGCAGGAGCAAGGAGCAAGGAGCACGGAGCAGAAGCACCGGTCACGTGTCGGGAGTCGATGAGGGACTTGGCACTCCCTGCCCGCCACAGAGGAGCGGAGCGTAACTGCCAAGGAAAGGCGGGACGGGAGAAGCTCAAAGCCCAATGGAACGAGAATGACTGACTGCTCAGTCGAGTCTGCCGCCAGGGACATCTTCTTCGCTAATTTCAACCTGCCCACAGTCTAACCCCTCCTTTTCCAAACAATCGACAACTTCTTACACTCCTTCATTCCATACACGAACCCTTCCCAGTTACAAACAAAAGACTTTCAAATCAACCATCATCATGGCAGACAAGAAGGAAACCGAGGAGATTGGTGAGTTGCTTCGCACGCTTCTTCTGGCATGGAGGGGTGTTTTGTATTTACCCCGCTATCAGCTCTCGAACCGGCACAGACGACGAGTCCAAGAAGCTTGATGACTATTTACTGATGCTTGCATATGTAGATTACACCCTCAACAACCCCGATACCCTTACCAAATACAAGAGTGCTGCTGCCATCTCCCAGAAGGTCTTGGAGGCTGTTACAGCTCTTTGCGTTGCTGGAGAGAAGATCGTCACCATCTGCGAGCAGGGTGACAAGCTTTTGGATGAGGAGATCGCGAAGGTTTACCGTGGAAAGAAGATCTCGAAGGGTAGAGTATCCAAATATATATACACTTCGACAGTTTCTGACAGAATCCAGGCATTTCCCATCCTACCACCGTCTCCCCATCTTCCTTTGTCACGCCATATACCCCACTCAAGTCCGATGAGGCCGAAGCTGCTGTCACTTTGAAGGAGGGAGAGGCTATCAAGATTCAGTTGGGTGCACAAATTGATGGCTTCGGAACGATCGTCTGCGATACCATCATCATTCCATCTGCCGACACTAAGGATGTGATCGAGGGTCGGGACGCAGATCTTCTGCTGGCTACATACTGGGCAAACGAGCTTCTATTACGATTGATGGTTCCACCCGGACTTTTGGCTACTGGTACAGATGAGGAGAAGGCAAAGGCTGCCAAGGTCAAGGCCCCAACTCAGACCAAGATCACCAGTCTGCTGGAGAAGGTCGTGAAGAGCTACGACTGCAATTTGGTAGAGCACACCACCAGTTGGCAATTCGAGCGAAACGAGATCGAGGGAAAGAAGAAGATCATTCTTTCTCCAGGTGACGGAACCAAGGGCGAGGGTATTCCTGAGGTTGGTGATGTTTGGGGTGTTGAGATGGGTGTCAGTGCCGGAACCGGAAAGATCAAGAACTTCGAGAACAGAACCACACTCCACAGACGTACCACTCTCACATACGCCTTGAAGAGACCTAGTTCCAAGAAGGTTCTTAACGAGGTTGTCAAGAGATTTGGTGTCTTCCCCTTCAGTTTGAGACAACTCGAGGATGAGAGAGATGCCAAGGTTGGTGTAGTTGAGTGTGTACGAGGAAATGTTCTTCGTGCATACGAGGTTGCTGGAGATAAGGATGGTGCTGCTGTCGGTAGACTTTTGACCACAATTGGTATGTTTCCTATTTTCCTTCAGCATAACGATAGATCCTAGGCCTCAGCGACTTTGGTCATCGTCTGCAACAAATCCAGACATTGAGCAAGCCTCTGGGAGTTTATACGAACTAACATAATCCAGCAATCACCAAGAACGGTCTCCAAAGAATTGCGGCCCCACCATCCCCAGACCTCTCCAAGTTCAAGACCGACAAGAAGATCACAGACGAAGAAGTCCTCAAGATCCTCGAGCAGCCACTAGCCAAGGAGGCCAAAGCCAAGAACAAGAACAAGAAGAAGAAGCCAGCTAAGAAGGCCGCTGCGGCAGCTGATGATGATGAGGAGAGCAGTGATGAAGAGTAAATGGTTGGGAAGGAATGATTGCATGATTTGACATGAGCGAATGTCTATGGACGGAGGTACGGGGATAACGGGCTCTGATGGAGGGCTGGGGTTGTATGGGATGGACTGGGCATGGACGGAGGGATGGATGGGTGGGTATGGGATATCTGCATGGTCTTTCGATGTAGGTAACAACTACAGGACCCTAGGTCGACAATCGAACATCGTCTGCGCCGTCATTCTGTGAGTGCTTCCCGAGTCCATGTACTAAGGGAAAATTCTTCAAATGTTCTTTACTTCACCTTCCTAATTCTCCCAAATCATTTCCGACTGTCTCCTTTCCCGACGCATTCCCAAATATCTTACATTGTGCTGCGCAGAATCATACTCGACCTACTGTTCTTGTAAGATCACGAAAACGCCTGTCTGTCAAATGATCTGCTTTATCCCTGCATTTACCCTTCGTTTTGCGCAGTGTATGCGGCATCTTTTCCATTGTAGAAGTTCCTTGAAAATCCGACTAGAGTACTGCCGAATCATTCCATACCGTCAACAAATCCCCAGCCGGAACAGCCTTTTGCATAAAAATCTGGATATGCAAGAGTAACTTCATAGATACCACCCAAAACCCGAACTTTTACGGCTTTGTTGAGAGTTCACGGGAATTTAAGCCCAGCTCAAATATAAATGCTGGTATCGGACGTATTTCGAATTCTCATTTACACGCTCAGCATTCCAAAAAGGCTTTTCCATTCCTTGAGCCGGGCTGAAAGATGTCTTCGACCCGGTGCATACTGTTACTGCTAGTTGAGATCTTGGTGTTGGAAGGTTTACGTGGATGTGGACGTGTAGGAGATAGGTGTCTGGGATTCTGGCACAAAGTCTCGATATAGCCGTCGTCGTCCATCGTCGGCGTCCTTGTACCTGTACCTTTATCCCGCTGGGATTGATGCTTTGGTCCTTGAGTCTGGCTCATAATGTACGGGAATTTGAAAAGGTTAGCGAAAGGAGGTCAGAAATTGGAAGTTGTAGGCTGGGATTTTGGATGTTCTGATTCGGAGTCTTCTGGAAGTTTATTTGGGAAGGTTGAGATTCAAAGTGAGGATTCTGGAAGTGACATTGAGATATTTGAAAAGCTGAATTGTGCTTCTGGGATCTGAGGACTGGTGAGGGAAGCACTTTCGGTGGCATTGGATCTAGGTTTAAAATGGGATCAGGAGTGTGATATGAGTGCTAGCTGACTAGTCAAAAGTGGTGTCTCTATCTGCTTCCATTCTTGTTTTGAATTCCATGAGGGGCTTTCGTCTCCGTCGTGGAGGGTTGATGCCATGTTCTAGAAATGGTCGTATTTCGGTGCTGGTGCTTGACATATCTTGGAATGGGTTTTGAAGTGTTCGAGTATTTGATTCGGGTCCAGAGTTGAGGCTCCTCTGTATCCATGGTCACTTGGATTGCGGAAGGAGCGATGACCTTTGAGATTCTACAAATGGTCTCCGCCTCTCTACAGCAGAAGTATTGGCTCACGAGATTCTGCTTCCCTTTTAAGGTCTCGAAAATGCATTTCGTCATCGTCTATTCGGTCACCTGGAATCCTTCAAACCTTCGATTTTACCACCTTGAAGGCCAGATGAACAGAAAGCAGGATAGCAGTGCTTGATAGGCATTTTAGACATCGTATATGTCATTAATGTCATCATGAGATGTTCATATTTAGGACTGACGACCAGACATGGTGTTCAAGTGTATTTTCTCGTCTGATTATATTTCGAAGGCAAGAAGGCATTTTCGAAATTCTCGCTTGGATAGGGGTCACCATACATCGTACCTGAGAGCAGCATATATAGACATCCAAATGATCCGGTACGGCAGTCTATTCTCTGCTCACGCAGGCGCTGCGGTCAGGTGCGAGACTGTTGAGATTTTCCCACGCGTCATGGGGCCGGGTTCATGACCGCTTCATGGCCATCACAACAAAGGCGAGCTCGAGAGGCGAATTCGCCCTGCAGAGAAGGAAAACCGAGACAAAACGGCTGGATCGAACAGCATATATTGCAAAACGAGAAGATTCTGTATAGGAATGTATCGACACAAACTTGATATAATGCTACGGTGAAGCCTTCCCGGTATTGTGTTGCCTGATCTCGAGGTGCGAAGACCAACAAGCTCGGCAGATCTCGGATAAGAAAAGGGGCTGCATTCAAGAGTCTCGCGGAGACGGATAGATGGACATTCATGTAGTTCTCTGGGCCAACATAAGATAAGGAGATGTAAAATGCAATTCAGTGTAGTTGTGAGATGTGAACACCCTGCTGGTCTCATTTTGTGTGCCCTCTCGCGCGTCATAACCAATAGCTCGAGGCGGATCCAGCGATGACATCCTCACCGAGAAACTCAGTGCAAGATCAATTTCACAACAGCTTTCTAGTAGATCATATTCGTCTACTTCAACGAAGGCCGAATCTGTCCATCACGACCCGGTATCGGTAACGAAAGTCCTCAAATAACAATTCAATATAGCCGATATGCTTCGGAGATGGTGAATTCCTTCTGTTGGTCGCCCACAGCCGTAATAGGGGTAGCGCGAAATCAGCATTTCTAGTGAGTCAAGAAGGAACGCCACTCAGAGCAGCGAAATAGGTCGACATCCTGCATGTAAGAGAGATGCTGATCTGTATTATCACGCTGGAGTCAACATAGAATGACACAGAAGCGATTGGGGGTGATGCAATGCCGAGTTTGGTCTTGATTTAGGCGTGACATGGTCTCTCGTTTACTGGCCCCGCCTCCCCTAAATCCTCTTTCCTCGCTCGCCTCGACACAACAACTTTTCTCCTTCACATAACACGACACCATTCTTGACACGCATCACTTGAGGCCATCTGATCTCGATATTGCGCATCGCTGAGTTCTTAACTATCACGGCAAACCCCTCATCTGATTTATAACGTTGCCACAAGTGCATATCTTCGAGTGGTGTCGAGTTGCTGCTTTCTCGCCTGCCGTGGGTGAGCAGCTGATTTCACTCTGGAAGCTTAAGCGAGAAATCCGCTTGGAGAATAGGAGCTCCCTCGAACCTCAGTACACACCAAATCGACAACAACAACACGCGCCTTCCGCCCTCCCAACCACGATCAACTATCGTGTGCACGCCGCTGGGGTGTAGAGAAGTACTTACATTCCTATCCCAGCATTCAATACTGGAGCTAACAAGACGATAGTCTGCGCTGCCGTTGCTCGAGCGGTCGCAATCTCGAAGACTTGACAGGAAGGGAGGTCGAGCCTCGACGACAACAACATGAGTGCAAATCGGCCCACGCGGTCGCGCATCTCGAGTCCAGCCGTTCCAGCACCCTCGATCGAAACCTCCGAACCTGCTACCGATACTCCGAATGATAAACCAAAGACCTTCTTGCAGCGCTGGGTTGAGCCTGCGCCCGCCGCGCCTCGTCCTTCTTATGCTGAGGCCGGCCACGAACGTCATGGCGTGGTTCTGAACATGATGCCACTGGGAGTTGGACCAAGTGCGAAAGTTCTGAAGGCACTGGCAAGCGTAGAGAAGCCAAAGAAGAGCATCAGTTCAGTTTCCACGCCTGAAGTTGCGACGCCCGAGCCTGCACCAGCAGAAGAAATTGCAGAGATTGCAGAGGAAGTCGCAGAGACGATCGAAACACCACCACGACAACAATCCGTACCAAAACAAACAATCGAGGAGGAGGAGGAAGTGTTGCCGAAGACTCCAATGTCGTCTGGCAGTGGGCGGAAAAGTGTATCGCGACCGAGTGTTGGACCTCAGAGTGCTGGTCAATCAGTTTTCGCCTTGCGATCTCCTCTGGCTGCATTCACGCAAGAACCAACGCAATCTCGCTATCTTCGGTACCCTTCTGACTCCGCGACTCCGGAACCTGCGCTTGGGCCCGATGGACTTGCAGTTATAAATATGGAGTTTACGGATAGGGTTGTTGAGTATGCAGTGAATGAGGCTCTCGATCGCCACAAATGGCCCACCGCCTACGCTCTCCGGACCCTTTATGACGAAGGCAGAACAAGCCCACGAATGGTTCGTATCTTCGACGCTGTCTACAATGGTTGGTCCACTCTCGACCAGATGGATGAGTTTCAGACCAAGATGAGAAGGAAAAAGAAGGAGGGCAAGAAAGGTAGAACCGCTGAATACTATTTCAATGGTGAAGATCCAGCGCCACCAAGGCCTACAGGTCTCTTTGGCTCGCTGAACCCCATGCAAGGTCCAGTTTCTACCTATCAGTCTGTCTATCAAACCCCTTACACGTCATTTCCACCATCCCAGCCAAGCACAGTCACCGATTCCTCCCAACCAAGGGCTTCATCTATCGCCTCGGTAGCGATAGGTGTATCGGCTTCACCTCAACCAGATCACGAGCACGTCAGCAAGAAGCAACGAAGTAATAGCTTCCAACCTGCAAATGGTCTTCTTCTCAACGGGAATGCGTCGTTGAATGGTGCAACGAAAAGCCAGTCTCCAGCAGTATTAGCGTCTTCAAGCGTTGGACAGTCCCCAGCGCCTGGGCAATCGCCAGCAGCCGATGCGAATGGAGACTCAAAGACATCTCTTGGTGGAAAGCGATCCCGATCTTATTCGACAACTTCTTCTTTGTCCTCGGTCAATGAAGAGATCATCGAAGGCGTTACAATTTTGTCACCAGCACGACCTCTCCCAGGGGCAGCCAAAGCTCCAGCCGCAGCTCCTATGCCGGTGGCTGGCCCTATCTCAGCAGTGCCTAGTCATCTGGCTGCCAAATATGGGCCTGTATTAGGGCTTGGATTTGGTCAAGTGCAGCAGAAACCCCGTTTTGTGTCTCCTTACGCCTCTGCTGAGGGATTCCAAGCTGTCGCCCTCTCGGCTGAGGCCGCCAGACATGCCCGACCAATCAGCCAGCCAGCAAAAGCGGGTCCCCGAACCTTTACCTTTTCGACGGCCCCTGCATCTTCTGCGCCTGCGCCTGCGTCTGGCTCTGGCTCTGGCTCTGCCTCTGCCTCTGCTTCAGTCGCTCGTCCTTCATCCGCTAGCAATCCTCCCCCTTCATCCACACCTGCGGCCTCATCCGCTCCCAACACCACTGCCAGTGAGCCGCCCACAAAATCATCCATGGCTCCCACTGCACTCGTTCATTCATCCTCAAATTCTTCCACTACATCAAATAAGAAGTTCCCTGCCACATTTAGAATAAAGAATACGGCAAAAGCTCAGCAGGCTCAGATTCAAGTGTCGCAGGAAGAGGTCGACGCCAGCAACCGCTTGAAGCGGAAAGCCAGAGATATCACGGGCAAAACTCCAAATACGGAGAGTAATGAGCGTCATGAGGTGAAGACTGCAAAGGCTGTCACTGATATCGCTGAGGAGGAGGGCAATCAATCCGATGGTGGTGATTCCATCGCCGTCAAGCCGACCAAAAAGCAGAAGAAGCTGCCCAAGGTGCGCCTCCTTAATAGGAGTCGCGAGACCCGACAGACTTCTCGTTATGCTTCAGATGAAGGCAGCTCACCCACCGAGCTGGCCTTCAAACCACCATTCCCACCAGGAGACTCCCTTCCATCATCTCGTGCTGGCACGCCGACCGCAGCCAATCGATCAACGAGGAAGCAGAAGACAGGATCAGGTCTACGTGTCAAGACATCGTAAGTCATCAATTTTTCACGTCGCTGCATCATCACATCATTCGAAGCTTTGAGTTCCCTTGAGAATTGTGCTTTTTATTCTGTCCTGTCTTTGTCCTTTCACTTTTGTTGTCGGCAATCATCGTGATCGCTGTCGCACAATCCGAAGCACAATGCGCCCGAGCTTGAACTCAGCCTTTCTACACTCATCCTCATTTCATCAGAAATATTAATATCGGAACTATGCTAATGCGAAATCTCAATTACAGGCCGATGAAGAAAAAGACTGGCACGTCTGCTGGCATTCCTAAAGATATGCGCAGCCCTATCAGCAACGGTGGCCCGATGACACAGGTAGGCTCACTTTTTCTTCTACATCCACCTGTCGCTTCACTAGATGTTGGTGGGCATCATTACGAGACCTCTTTGATGGTATCTTGAGCTGTTGGGTGCTGGATTCGACGGATCAAGGAGTGTGATTCACGATGCTGTGGTGGCCTGAAAAACGCAAACGCCCGCCGGCAATCTCTGCATTCCGCCCTTACCGGCGCCAAACCTTGCCAACCCCCCACATCCACGCACGTCCACGTTCAGGAAGCTCCGCCACACGTTTCCTTTTCTGGCCCTTTCGCATCCTTCATTCCAAATTAAATTACATCTTCGCATCGCTGACCCATGATACAGGACGGCGAGAACGATGACTTCTGTTCAGCATGTGGAGGTAATGGTGACCTGGTCTGCTGCGATGGTTGTACGAGATCATTCCACTTCAAGTGTGTTGATCCTCCTCTCATCGTTGAGGGATCTCAACCTCTCCCAGACGATTGGTACTGCAATTCATGCCAGCTCAAGCAAAATGGTCCCTTCGATGATGACACGGGCGGTGTGTGGGGCCCGTTGATCTCTGAGCTCGAGGATAAGAACCCAAGATCCTTCCGTCTGCCCGAACCTATTCGTGAGTACTTTGTGGATGTCAAGACTGGTGCAGATGGAGAGTATGAGGAGATTATCCCACCGAAGCCTAAGTAAGCTCCCAACGTTGACTTTGATGCAATGAAATAATGCTGACCACTCCACAGGAACAATAAAGCTGGCTGGGAAGAAGCGCCTGACTACTTCCGAAAGAAGGATGCCAAAGGCAAGATTATTCTTTGCCATCGCTGTAATAGCGAGGCTTCGGCTCCTAATCGCATGATCATTCCATGCAGTTTCTGTGGCCTGTATTGGCATCTGGACTGTCTTGATGTTCCTCTTGCGAAAGAGCCTGGAGCTGGTCGTCAATGGCGATGTCCGGCTCATGTCGACGATCTCCTAGCTGTGCTTCCCGCTAGTTTGGGCCCTGCGCATCGATTCCGAAAGATTAAGGGTGCATCTGTTCAAAAGCCAGCTGCCACTCGCGGCTTCAAGAACAATGGCCACATTGAGATTGAGAACGATGCCAGCGAGGCCGAGGAAGAGCAGGGCTTCTACGAGTTGAGAGAGTTTGGTCACGTTTACAAGCTCCCAGAGACGAGTATCAAGCTCGATTTCATCTCCAGGTTTGTCCTCTCTCTCCTGTTTCTTAAACGTCTCTAACACATTTCCAGGGTCAAGCAGATGCGTGGCAAATATGTCCCATCACTTTACAGCTCCAAACCCATCCGACCCCAGCCAGTTGTCCAGGCAGTCCCACCGGCACCTTCTTTACCATCAGCACCTGGCTCCGACAAACCATGGAACCAGCGCACGATGGAGGAGCAGCAAGCAGCGCTGAACCTCGCATCTCTCCTCGTTAATACCAACGACCCCGCAATGGAAGATAAAACGGGGCTCTTGGTCAACGCTCTTCTGGTAGGTTTCATACTCTAGGTTCCATGACGTAACTAGTGTCAGATTTGGCTAACGAGTCTTGTTTTGAACAGTCCGAAGCTCCACCAGCCGTGATCTCCCTGGTCGCGCAGAGCACTGCAGATAAGATGACTGCGACCAAGTTGACCAAAAAGGACAAGAAAGGCATCCAGGCATTCTTCAACTTTCTCAAGGACAAGCTCGATAATGCGGAGAGCAGCAGTGACGAGGACGATGAGGCCGCGCCAGTAACACCCCCTGAAACAGTCGTTGAGCCAGCTGCTGTCCCAGAGGTCACTAGAGCTGTAGACAATTCGAAGTTTGCTACTGTCGAATCTGTCGAAGATGAGGATGCAGAGATGCTACTCTGATCTGCACCAACCCGCATCGCCGATTCCCTCGCTGAGTTTGCTCAGCTCCGACAGGGCCACACGAACAGTTCCAAATTTAGCCAAGCGCTTGGCAAGGAATAAATCTCACGTGTTCGGCAACCTTCTCACCAATCACGAAGTCTGTGTTTCACAGCCAGCCAGCCAGCCCAGCTCACCTCAGGCTGCTGACCGGCTCATTTCGTTCGTTGTACATGCTCGGCTCATCTCTCGTGCATCGATGAGATTGAGTTACGACTTAACATCGGTGTTGTTCCTCTCTTTTTGTTTGTGTTTTTCTTTGCATGGATCGGGAAGAGGAGACAAGATCATGGAAAGATGAAATGTGTAATATTACCATCATCGTTCGTTTTTTTCACGTTCTGCTTCCTGCGACTGGCGTTTGGAGTTGTTGAAGTCAAAGGACTGCAAACTGGATATTTTTGCTGCGCATGAGCGCGAACTTAGGCTTTGCCTCGTGGTCCTTTCAAATACAATACAGAGGCTGGGATGTGACAGGTGGGGAGACCAGAGTGGTAGTGGTTGCTGGTGCTGGATGGAGAGAATGTTTGTTCGTGGAGGCGGTGGCGGGAGGGGGGTGGTGCAAAGGAGCTGAGATCTGAGTGAGATCCACCTGCGCAATCACGACTTAAGATCAACCGATTTGGCTAGCAAGGATTGATATCCTGGAGCGCTTGCTTATCCTAGCAGGCTGCTCGCAGGAGTATTCCTTCATCTTATCGACCGAAGTGGCATAGGATGGTCCAGTTGATGGCTCGTAGTTGCAGAGGCGCACGGTTGTTGAGTGTGAAAGAATAAACACTTTGTCAACAAAAAAATTCGATCTTTTGTTTGCGTGACTGTGATGCACATCTGGACTCGGAATTTGCATTCTGCCAAACCTATCTATGATACCAATCACGAACTGATCCACGCATTATGTTGCGGTATCGTACAGCTGAACCCTGAGCTTTCAAAATCACTTCCTAGTAACTCGCATCCGTTACTCGTTCCTTCTGTTCATTTCTTGCCATCTCAGCTACGCTCTGTGACATCACCCTTCACACTATCCAAAAACCTTCTTATCCTACCCACCCACTCTTCCCCTTCCTCTCCCTCTCCCTCCCCCTCCCTCTTACCACCAAAACCAACACCAACACCATTCCCACCATTCCCCTTCTCACCATCACATCCAAAATCAGAAAGCAGCACACCCCTCCTCCCAAGCTCCCCCCAAAGCTCCACCAACAACCCCCTCATCTCCTTCTGCGTCGCTTCCAGGAACTCGACCTGGTTACGGAGAGATGTGATGGCGAGTTCACGACGGGCGCGATATGCTGCTTGGGAGCGGCGGAGTTGGAGACGGCGGCGCTGTGAGAGGTTGTTAGATGGGTTTGGGAGGATTCGAGCCTTTTTTCTCTTTTGGAGGAAGCTTTGTTTGTTTTGGGGATTGGGAGTTTGAGGGGAATGGAAGGTGTGGGGAAGGAGAAGGGGGTGAAGAGAGAAGAAGAAGAAGAAGTATGATTGGCGTGGAAGGGAGGGAAGAGTAGGAGGCATGCCAGGCGTGGGAGGGTGGGGAACAGGGGAGTTGTGAGGAATCACTTACTGCTAACACGTCTTCGTCGAAGAGGTGTGGATGGGAGGGTCTGCGGGCTGGTTGCTTGGAAGTGGGTGAAGTCTTTTGCCTTTTGCGAGGGCGGGAGATCTGAGGGATGATGGCATCGTTCTCACTGGGGTCGTTGTTCATGTTGTCGTTGTCTGCCGTGGCTTTGGTATTTGGTGGAGTTTCCAGCTCCAAGCTCTTGATCCTTGAATCTGGCGTAGATCTTGATTTTGATCTTGATCTTGAGGTGAGGTCGTTCTCGGTCGTGTACTCATATGGTGGAGTGAGTGGAAACGTGGGTACGATCTCGAGGTCGGACATTGCTGTAAAGCCAATATCACCTTCTTCGATCTTGCTTCTAGTCCTTTCGAATTCCCCGTGCCTGAGGTCGTCGTCATTTCTCTCTCCTCCGCCACTATCTCCACTCTCAATTGCGCTGTCTTCTTTACGTCCTGTTGTGACATCTCTGACCTTGTGAGGAAGTTCCTCTACCTCGAGTTCAACTTCACTCCCTTCCTCACTCTTCACAACCACCCCACATAACTCCAGTTCTCGCCCAAAGAACGCACAGCAAGAACTCTGTGATCGAGAATTGAGCTGGATATCGTGTAAGACAGGTCTGTGCCTAGGTCGATTTTCAGCGCGTAGCCGGCATGAAGGTTTCGGTATGGTTGAGGTTCTGGCAGCGAATGGATAGAAGCGAGTGTGATAATTATCGGAGCTTAGGAGGGTTTGAATATCCATTTTGGTATGTAGCGTTTCGTGGGAGAATGTAATTGCGAAGCGGGTCGGCGGTGAGTGGATGTGCTTTGTATGAGCATCAATGGTTGGGTGTTCTTGAGCAGGATGCAGCTCCGTTCATGCTCAGTAATCAGAGTGGATCCCTTGATCACCTGGACATCGAGGTCGACCAAAACACAATTGCTGTATTCTTCAAGTCATAGGAAATATTGGAGACATTAGAGACATTTTCGACTGCTCAAAGGTCCAGCTCCAGAACTTATAAAGCATGTCAGGAAATAAGCTTCCCAGCTGTATCCGCACCGCAGCAGTGCATATATGTAAACCAGATATAACGCGACGCATCTAAATTCTCATTGGTGTCTTGAGAAATTCCTGTGACTTACTATACTTCGTTAACCTTCGAGATCCCTGGTCATTGGAAGGGCGGAGAGTAAGTCCATCCGTCTGAGCAGCGCCAAGAGCTTTTGCCGACCAGAAGCTCGGCTCGGATTTAGCGGGCGAAGGTATGTGTCGTGACTGTTTTGACTTCGATAATGCAGGTGGTGACGAAGCGATCGATGAAACTTTCCACTTCGTAATAACGTTGATTGTGGCATTGTTGGTGAGTCAGAGTTTTTTCGAGCTGGCTCAATCGTAGCTGGGGAGCGTTGTTTGTGACGCAAGTCTCGTGACGTTGATCAGATGAGCTTCAAGCTCTGGGAAGGATTCCCTGATCAAAGTTGTTAGCATGATCTACGAACTGAGCACAGTGTATGTATATGTCTTTAAAGTTTTTGAGGATACGCAACAGACTCACCATTCATCGAAATCTATAGAACCCTTTCCTGGTTGTTCTTCTTCCCCAGTCACTGGCTCGACACTCCAGTCGTTGATAGGAGGTAGCGTTGCGGTCCAATTTTCAGTGAAGAGAGGTGGTACAGAAGAATTATAGCCAAATTCATGTCTTTCTCCTGCAGTGACGCCCGAGGTATAAGAATGGCGGGGTATTTTGGTCCTTCGACCAGAAGACTTGTCTTCGTTAACATCAAGCCTTGCCGTGTCTCTAACTGCGCCAGACGTCTCAGGTGCCTTTTGCTTATCTGAAATCTCACTGGATATAGATTTTAACCTGGAAGTGTGTGTTCTGACAGCTACACCGGCGTCTGCAGTATTCAGCAGCATTTTGACAGTAACCCTTGTTTTTGGCAGCATCATCTCTGGCCGCGATTGTTTCGCCGTCGGGACCACTCTCTTGTACTGCCTCTTGGAAGCCATTTCCTTAACCTCGTCATCACCTTGGAGCTCCTTCGTAGCAGCCTCGAACATATCTCGAAATTTCTTCTCGCTGAAAACCTGTTCGGAGATTTCGCTCATCATGCTAGCGATAGGCCAGGTTTGAGAAAGTGCATCGAGGATCTGAACGCAGGTGCTCACTTTTCGTTGGACTTGGAGAACGAGTGATGGACTCGATGAGGATGTGTTGAGTTGTTCTTTGATGACTGCGAGGACAGTTATCATGGCGTATAAGCTGCGCGCGTTTTTTAGCACATGATGGCAGAAAGGGTTCAGGATGTTATGATGGGTGATACCTACAGTGACGGCGGTGCGAACTGAATTTGGTTATAAGATATGAGGCATTCTGCTGTGGATAATATCATCGACACGGCTTCAGATGACACTGTCTGAGAAGTAGACGGATTGACTTTCGCCGCCTTCACACGTTGCGGCCCATGAAGGAGACACAGGATCGTGCTGAGCGGATTGTTAGACTTTGTAAATTGTATTCAGGACGCAGACCTTACTTGTAGGCATAATGTAGCAGACTAGCCCAGAACTCATGCCGTGACTGCTGCCATCTCATTACCCCGGGGCGATTCAGCAACCACCTATTTAGCTCGTACTCACATTGAATAGCCTCAGCTTGAGACCATCCCCGCTGGTCAACGGGTCTCACTATCGACATATGCAGAATCCTTGTGAGCTCGACATACTGCAGGAAGAATTGGACATGTAGTGGATTTGGCGTATGTCCCTCTTCCACGAAGTCATCTTCGGTAATCGGATCCACGTTAGATTGATCGAGCCGAATGCTAACGGGACGACCATACGCGACGGTCACGGACCTGTCTCGAGTGAAAAGTGTCCACCAGATGCGTTTGTACAAGCGACGTTGGGGTGGAGTAAGGTGTGTCAACTCCGCACTAGACCATCAGGATTTGCTTGTAGTAGTAATAGAACAAAACATACCTTCGAAACATGTCACAATCCTGAGCAATAGCTATTGCAAGTCTGCTATAGTAAAAAAGCCCGTTTCCGGTCACATCTACTCATGTTAGCGAGATTCCTCGCAGTACTTTGACAAGTCTGACCTTGTGGGCCATGCCAATACCAACCCATCAAAATGAGTGACTGAACAATCGTCACTTGATCCCGCTCGTACCCTGAATCAAACAACGCTTTGGCTCTTTTGAAAAAGGTTTTCGTGTCAGTGTGCTGGCTTTCCTGCCCGTACTTAGACAGTGCTGTGAGTTTGAACCTAGACACCGAAACGAAGATCGACTGCAGTAGTAGAATTGAGGGTGGACGGAGTGGATCTCGGTATCTTTGGCGGAATTCGGCTTCTTGTATGACGGGTACGATGGGAGCCATCCAGGCGAAGAAAAGATTGATCAGCTCATCTTGTACATCCTGTGGTGGAAGCTCGAATGCCCCTTTCTGGTGAAGAATATCGATCTCAAATGGGTCCAAATGTTGCAAGACATCGATGGCCATCGGAAGGATCGGGAACCCGAGATGTTGCCCTTCTTTATCACAACGAAATGTCCCGAAGCCGACTTAAAGCTGTTTACTCATCTCGTCGGCGGTCATCCTTTCTCTGTTTTGGTTGATCGTTCAAGAGGCTGATGATGCTGACATGGAGACGCGCAGAGAATGGTGGGGCAAAGCTGTCACAGGCTCACAGCCGAGCTGCCAGCGAAATTTCAGGGGTACTCGTACCTGCGTGCCGTTGTCGCCGTTGTCCCCAACAGCACGAACCGAAATCAAGGGGTTTTCAACTTCAGATAAAGGCTTCAAGCATTCCTTTCTAATTACTCAGCTCTCTATCAAGTAATCTTTTTCGGTGATGTGGATATAGGCGATAGTCTTTACAGGCAAGTTTTTCCTGAGGGAGGCCTTATGAGTAAACTGGAGGAAGTGAAGCCTACAGTACTGTAAAAAGAGACGCAACTCGATAAGGGCGGCCGCGTCTTATCACCAGGTGCGAAAACTTCCAAGGTATTCGCACAAGAAGTGAGACGTAGGGGGGGAAAGGGCAAAGTTCAAGCGGTGAGAATCAACTATAAGTAAAGTCTCGCGGCAGCGCTAAGCCGTCTCTCCAGTCGTACCTATACGTCCTTGCTTTCGGAAACAAGCTGCCTCTTCGTAAGAGCTGGGTTCAAGTTCAACATTCAAGGACTCACCGGTTACAACGAGCGATACAGGCAATAACAGGAAAAGGAAGAGATACCTATCAAGCAGGGCTGGCGTCACCATGTTTTCGACTTGGACCACAATAACCATGGAATAGCTCCCGCATCTTGTTTGAAGATATAATTGTCCTTCATTTTCTAATAGTAAGTCTGGTCGACGGCAGGTAAGCTTGAAGTGGGAGGTGGTTACAGTACTTTCTTGTACCACGTGCAGCACGTGTTCAGCCCTCGTCTCCCTGTCCTGTCCTGTCCTGTCCTGTCTTGTCTTGTCCTGTCCTGTCCTGTCCTGTCTTGTCTTGTCCTGTCCTGTCCTGTCCTGTCCTGTCTTGTCTTGTCTTGTCTGCCAGTCTCCCTTGTCAGGCGCTCGAGCCACCTCCGCCTCCGATGTGGGGTTCAGGGGTTCTTCTGTTCTCCGCCGCTCGCTAGTTCTTCTTTGTTGATACAAAACCAAAATATGAACCGCATCCTGCGTCTGTCGTCGTCTTTCAACACCACCACAACCTCGAAGCAAGAATACCTGCATTCCTGTCAATTAACTCTCCGACACAGTCAGAACAACAGATCAACTGTCACGCACGGGATCTTCATTAGAAGAAGCCACTTCCTTGCTAGCGCAGCCCGCTATGGCTTCAAAATCCGCCGCGCCCACCGTGGAGGCTGAAGCCTTTTCCACCTCCACCTTCGACGACAACTCCAACTCCAACACCAACCTCAATGCCACATCATTTCTGGATCAAGCCCCTCCACCATACATCTTGAATTCATCATCAGTCCCTCAATACCAACCCATCGATTCCAAGAGGGTTGATAATGCCAACAACAGTAACCGCGCCGAACCTGCCAAGCCCACTGGACAAGGCCCTTCCAGCTTCCCCACCCAAGCCCAGCATGGATCTGCCAGTGCCATCGGCTTTGCTATTGGAGGTATGCTTGACAACAACCGCCGCTCAGTACTATGGGTATTCTGGCTTTTCATTGCTGGCCTAGCCTTCTACTTCGCCCAGTCGACCTGGTTCGCATGGCTCGATCGAGGATCGAATTAAAGTACCTGCCGACGCAAGTAAGTAGGCTTTGGATATTCTGCTGTTACTTCTGAGAGCCGGTCGGCCTTTATGTCACACCTACAGACAGGACTCAGCTAATGACGGATGATAAGATCTAGGATTGATTACTTCTTTCGTCTCTTCCTCTGTCTATCAATTTCCTCACGTGCGATTCAATTCGAAAATTTCGAGCTTGCTTGCTTGCTTGCTTGCTTGCTTTCCACGCCAACTAATTGGACACACACACGCGCGCATCACAAACCAGATTTGGCAGGAGATAAGACTTAATGCTTGTGGTCGGTTATTGCATTACATCTGGGTGGGTACACCAATTCAGGAATTTGGGGATTTTGTTTTCTACGAGTCGATTCTGCTTTCGTCTTTCGCGCATAGCATATTTGCATGATATCCATTTGGATTGGAGTTTGCGAAGATACCTTGGATCACAACCGGTGGCTTAGCTGGCGTTCTGGTTTGGGATTCTTTGGCTTGGGATATCAATGCATTGACTGGCGGGCGCGTCTTTTAGTCTCTGGCCCCCGGCCCCTACTTCTTCTTCAAGTGCGTCGCCTCTTTCGTTCTCTGTTCTCTGGCCTCTGTCTCCTCTTGAAGTATTAAATTGCGAAATACGTATCTGATCTCGAGAATTCGCGCTATCACGTGAATATAACGAGACTTAGTGCTAGCTTGGTACCAACCTCTTTCTCCAAAGTGCCTCGATATCTGCGTCTGTCATTTCTTTGATACCAAGGAGTTCATTGTCCAACATTGGAAGGCGGCCTCCATATCCGTCTTGAAATACAGCCAAGCCGAGATAGCCAAAAACCACGGGTCCAGACGTATAATCACCCTCATCAGCTTTGCTCTTAAGCCATTTCTTCCTCTCATCCATGCTGACCATGATTGGCGACCAGCTCCTCTCGGGTGCGACCTTTCTTGCCATCTCAAGCAACTTCTTCTGAGAGATAGCTATGTCGTGGACGTAGACGACTCTATTCTTGGTTTCCTCAGGATGGCTCAAGACTCCCGCAACTGCTTTTCCAACAGTAGCAAGCGTTGTTGCGCTGAACTCAAACTCCCCGCCATTGTATAGAGTTGGCGTAGGAGATCTCCACTAAACGAGTAAGGAGTCAGTACATGTACCAAGATTGATGCGAGACTCCAGAATCGATATGATATATGAAGAGAAGGAAACCCGAAAGGAGCAATGGGATTTTGCATGTTGCTTACCTCCAGAAGCATCTCATAATCGAGACCCCAATCGAGAAAGATGCTGGAGACAAGGAATGAGTATGTGATATCAGCCCCAGCAGCAACCTTGGCCTCAATGTACTTCCTCACATGGATCTTATCGGCGAAAGGTGGTAAAGTAGCTGCATTGGGGTTGCTCAGATCGCCTGCATATTCGGATGGAAGAATGCGTTTGACCCCTGCTGCAATAGCAGCATCAACAAGGACAGTCTGACCCCGTACTCCAGCTCGAGCCACGGTAGAGACGACGGCATCTTGGCCCTTTAAAGCTGCGGTGAGTTCGTCGATGGAGGTGGGATCGGCCCTGACGGTTTTGACACCAGAGGGGAATGTCGATGTTGAGGATGGACGAGTAATGACTGTAATGTTGAATTTGCCCGAGTCAATAATAGCTTTCAGTACAGGAGCTCCGAGCGTCCCTGCGCCCTGAGGATCATCAGCATCTAGAGATGAATAATGAATAAGGATAGTACCTACCCCGAGGACTGCAACGTTTTTGATGGCGGACATGAAAATAATTGGTGAGGTGGTGACTTCGCAACCTCTTGAGGCACTTGTAGGCATCGGACTGTAAGAAATGGAAGACAGTTTCTGTGAGGGAAAGAGATTTCTTCATGCCACCACACTTGCCTTTATATATGCTTGCTACTTGCCTAGAATTTCGAAGGAACTTCGAACAATTGGTAAACAGCAATCGCAGTTTGCGTGAACCTACATGCGCAGGTCAATAATCAAGACGGTAAGAGCTCCCCAGCTGTCAAAGCACTCATGACTCAAGACATATCCGCAAGCAGCCTCCACTTTGGAGCTCCACTTTGGAGGAATACTTCGTCACATTTGAAGCATTGATGGTGTCCATGGTACTCCACAACGGGACAATTCTTCTTTAGACGACCTTGGCATTTTGTTAGTCCTCTAGGCTAGGTCGACAAGATCGCCCATTCTCCGATGCGTTTGAGATAGAGCAAAAATTATGCAGACTAGCGGATAATGGTTACGCCGCTTCTGCGAATTGGCAATGGGGATTTCGAATAGCATTTAAACTGCTGAGAGATCATGAATTCCACGATATGCTTTTCGATGATGAGCAACGAGCGTATGCAAGATAAGGTTTCGGCAAAGTCCTGCTTCAAAGATACCAGAAATGGAACATCGCAATGAAGTCATGTAATGGAGCTGGCTACTCTTGTGCTGCAGGCACAGTCAGTATCACATAAAGAGTCAACACCTTGATGCAACACATACCTAAGCGTGTTCAGTAAAACAGCACCTATTTATATATTCTTTAACTAAGACGTGCCATATCTTAACGTCAGAAAACATCAATAGGACATTGCTTATATCATTTATACAGTCTGTCCATCTAATTCATGTAATAGGACCTATCACTACTCAGATCCTGATGACAATCTTCCCTTGATGCTTGGTTCCATCGTACAGCGCGTCAAATGCAGTCTGTGAGTCTTCAAACGAAAATATACCAGGATCAACAATCCCTTTCAAACTGACGTTCTTCGCCTCCAAGAAATCACAAAGATCCTGGTGATCTTGTTTGGATCCTACACTTATTCCCCTAGAGATCGATCATGTCAACACTTGCTACGTCAAGGCCTGGATTTTGCATTTTACATACCTTACAGTCAAGCTCTTTTGCAAAGCAGGAGAGAACATATCTGGTGTCTGGTCGACGTTGAACCCTCCTAGAAACCCGACCAAGGAAAGGACTCCTCGTCTTGCGAGAGCAGTTAGGCTTTGGGCAGCTTGACTTGGTCCGACATTGTCAACCACAACATCGACTCCGCGGCCATTTGTGAGCTTGAGAGCCTCTTCTTCCCATCTGGGAAACGTGCGGTAGTTGATGGTCTCGACTCGGCCTGGTTCTCCTGCTGCTTTTGCCAGGTCGAGCTTCTTATCCGACGAAGAAGTGATGATGGGCTTAATACCCGCAGCCAGACAGATTAACAATGCGAAAGAGCTCACACCACCCGTACCTGATGACATCTAGTCAGTGCCCCATTTAGTCCTCAATATGATCGGAATTCACCTTGGAGAAGAGCAGTGCCTTTATTCCTTGGCATAACCAGGGCATTCCATGCTGTGACACCAGCGCAAGTGATAGTTGATGCCTAGACACGCGCACAGTTAGCAGTGGGTCTTGGCATAGACAATTCTTCAACTCACCTCCTCCCAAGAAAGGTGCTTCGGCAGGTGGAACAACACATTGCTGTCAAACACGGCATATTCACGTAAAACACCATCGATATCACCTCCCAGAACTTTGGCTTTATCTTCGGTGCCATCAAAACAATTGTTGTCAAAGATTGGAGCAACTCGATCTCCAACTTTAAAGTCCTGAATTCCGGAGCCAACTTTCACAACTTCTGCCGCGCAATCACTGGCGGGGACTCCGCGATCAATGACCTCAACTAGGTACTTTCCGTGCATCATTGCCACATCTCGGTAGTTCAATGATACTGCATGGATCTTGATGAGTACATCATTCGGACCGAGTGTTGCTGGAATCTCTTCGGTGACTTGCTCGAGTGTGGTGGGTGTGGTGCCCACGGTGCGACGGAAGGCTTTGTAGGTTTTCGGGAGGGCTGCCATTTTGAAGTTTATAATCTACCGTCTACCGTTTGCAGGATCAGGTGCTTTGAGTATCCGAGATGTTCTTCCATGCAGGCAAGGGTCTCCATTATATACTCTGAAAATTTTCAAATTGCTTGCCATTGACGTAATGCCGAGGGACCATGCTGAAAAATATCAAGATTGTTGTTCAATTACATCTTGATATGAATGTACGGCCTTCCGATGCCGTTCTGATTACCAAGATTCCATACATTTATTATTCGGCTAATGAGTATCTTGAGCTTGTGGTTGAGCTACCGAGGCGCTATGAGGGTACTTTGGTACTTTGCTGATCTCCCCACTTTAAAAATAACGAAGTAGCAGCCCTTCCCCCGCAGCTTCCTAGAAACAATGTACAAGTATCGTGAATCTCAGCTTTTGTACCATGGGTGCGTATCCTGGGACAAAGTGCAACTCACGCTGCCAATCGCTTATAGAACACATCGTTCCTTAGCATCCGGGCTCGTAGGACGCTCCTCGTGTTACTCAAGCAACATGGATACTTGCACACACTTGCAGCCTTGGCGGATCTGAATGACTTGGACCATTTCTATCCCTCTGGCTTGACGCTTGCAGACTACCACCTCCAGAAGTGAGAGCAATAGACCGCTACTTTTTCTCTGGGCTATGTGGTTCTTGTGTGAGGAGAAGTGGAGAGAGTGATATGAATGAGGAGGCAGATAGACTAGAGCGTATCTTGTGAATATCTAAAGACATTAGATATTTCCTTCTCAAGATGTAAGAATACCTTTGGAATCAGACTTTAGGATGTTTCCATCTCCTAGTCTATCTCCTAGTCTATCGGGTTGAAAATGTGACGAGTATCTAAGGAGCAGAAAATCGACTGGTTGTGTATATGCCTGGATGGTTTGTGGGAATCCTTCGAACCAGAGACTACGTGATCCGGCGTAGAGAACAGACATTATTTCCGAAACTGGTAGCCGATAATCAAAAGTTCCTGATTTACTACCTTGCGTCAATAGTGCCTGTTGCTTCGAGACTCGACAGTGATTGAATGCATGTGTCCGACTTCATTTTATCCGTTGGTACCGAACAACAGAAAGTTTACTGAACAGCTTTGAGTGGCGTTATGGTACGGTGTGTAGCCTGTTAGCTTCTAGTAAGCTTCAGCTGACTATCAAAACATCTCGCAGCCTGGAATCTTAAAGTGTTGATGTTCCGTAATCATGAATTAGTCGAGCCAAATTGCTCAGAAAACTTCATACGCAACTCGTCGTTTCAAGTTGCTACCATTCTCTTCCAATCTCAGTATAAGTACTCCATTGTATGCTCGTTCACCAATCCATATCATCGAAGTCTGGGTCCTGGTGACCTACTCGGGGCTGAGCACGAAGCTGATTCATGTGATATCAGCCCTACAGCATGCATATCTAGTAGGCTCGCAGCTTGCCGCTTGTGCAATAGTCTTAGCTCCAAGTTGCAGCTACAAGTAATTTCCTCCATGCATAAGACGGACCAAGGTAGCCGGCATCAAATCTCGCATCTCACATCTCACTCCCCACATCTGACAGCCGTCGCTTAACCACAAGCTTGTCAACACCAATCATTTCTTGGTAGGGACCTAGAATATCGACAAGCTTCGGGTAATCGTCATTGCCGATGAAATAAAACATTTGATTCATGCCAGTATGCGAGGGCAGCATGCAAAGCGAGTCAGCATAGCTGAGCGGGGTGGGTGTTCCGACGGCAAGTCATCGGGTTCTTGGTGTGATACAGCATCGTCACTAATCATCGCATCGGTTCTGTGATACCGATCAACGTCCGAGGCATAGGGTGGGGAAGTCAAGTTGATGATATATTACCACGGAAGACATGCCTAAATTCTCACATCATGCTGACGGGAATAAGCTTCAAGCCCCAAAGCTTGACATATAATTCCTCGAGAGCAGCATGAACTGTCCCTATCTTCATCTTAAAGTCCCCATCCCCATCTTGCTGCTCTTTAAAGACCAGAACTTCGTCATTTGATTGCATCTTTCTCCCAATCTACAGGTCTCTAAAAATTACAGGAACATGCCTCACTCAAACCCTTCTTCCACTATCACACCCACGCCAGCACTGCCCCTCCTCTCCGAAACCCACGGCTCACCCCTCCCCGTCCCAAACAAGTCGGTATTTGAGCTCTTCCAAGAATCATTTCGCAAGAATGCTCCTAATAAAGCATTAACATGCATGCACCAAGCACCTGATTATCTCTCCAAACTCCTACCTCCCTCATCGTCCAATTCGCCAGAAGATGAATTTCTCCGTCTCACAGCTCGCCAAAATGGCATTGATGATTCTAAGAGACCCAATGGAATAAATGGAAACTCAATTCCACTTCCAAACCCCTCCGCCGCGCTGTACCTGTCCTGGACATTCGCCCAGCTCTCCCACGCTTCCCACAACCTCGCGATCTCCCTCCATAATGTTGGCATACTTCCTCGTCAAATAATCATCGCTCTCCTCCCGAACAGTGCAGCATTCCATGTCTTTTCCTACGCTGCACTAGAACTAAACTGCACTTTTGCGCCGCTGAACCCGAAAGTTGCGTCTAGCGGTCATGGACAGGAAGCGAAACATTTGTTTGGGATGTTGAAGCCTGCCGTCGTGGTTGTTGAAAATGGAGTGGTAGCGAGACAACTCCAGGAGGTGCTGGGACATGAAGCATTCGGGAGTGTAAGCATTGCATTAGTTGCTGGTAGCGGTGAAGTCTTTCAAGAAGCCAAAGACAAGACTGAGAACGAGGACATTCCAAATAGCTGGCAAGATCTCGAACAGTTCGTGGTAGCCAACACCGACCACGGAATCTCATCGTTCGATCCCTTAACCATTGAAAGAAAAGACTCCGACGTCCTCCTTGTCTTCACCACATCTGGCACAACCTCCCTCCCCAAAGGCTGTCCCTGGACCGCCAAAACCTATCGCTCAATCCTCTACTGCATAAACGAACTCCTCGACCTCTCCCCCACAGACACTGCCATCCCTCCCCGAAGCGCATGTTTCCACTCTCCCGCTCACCACGTAATGGGCTTCGTCTTCGGCTCTCCCTACCACCTCCCCGGCCTTCACGTCGTGCACCCCACCTCAGCATTCACACCCTCATCCACCCTCGCCGCCATCCGCCACGAGCGCGTCTCAGACCTAGCAGCCGTGCCAGCCCTCCTGCACGCACTAGTCGAACATCCCGACCTCGCGAAGACAGATACGACATGTCTGAAATGGATGCTCTTAGGCGCGACTACCATCTTACCTGAGACGCTGAAGGTGGCGTATGAAAAGCTCGGGGTGGAAAGACCGGCGGAGGGATTCGGTATGACGGAGACGGGTCCGGCTAATACACCTCGCTTTCGAGATATTCCTCTCACTCCACCGGAGCGAAGTATTGCGGGACCAGTGGTACCCGGTGGCAAATCGCGAGTTTGTGACCCTGAGACGAAAAAGATCCTCCCTCGTGGTGTACCGGGAGAATTGCATTGTGGTGGGGACATGATTATAAGCGAGTACTGGACTGCAGGGGGTGAGGTAAACAAAGACGCTTTTTACACTGATGAACACGGCACGTGGATCATGACGGGCGATCAAGCCGTTATGGAGGAGAATGGCGATGTGAGGATTGTGGGAAGGTATAAAGACTTGATTATTCGTGGAGGAGAGAATATCTCGCCGAGTTCTATCGAGGATATTTTCCTGGCGAGGTTCGACATGACGGCTGAAGTTGTCGGTGTTCCTGACGAGATTGCTGGCGAGATTCCAATTGCTATCCTCAAGAAGAGACCGGGACAGGAACTTGATATCTCGCAGCTCAGAGCTCTGCTTGTCAAAGATCTTGGGCCAGCTTGGGTCCCGGAGGAGATTCTTACGCTTGAAGATTTGGGTCTGGATGACTACCCACGAACAGCATCCGGAAAAGTACAGAAGAACAAATTGCGTGAAATTCTTCGCGAAAAACGAATACAAATACTCGGAAGCGTACAAGCCGAAAGCATACTCGATATCCTCAGCCGAGTCTGGCATAAGTTGCTGAGTCTTCCTGCCGGTACACTTACGCCTCAGACTTCAGTCCACGACTGGGCAGATTCGTTGATCCTCGCCCGATTCTCAGCCGCTTTACTACGGGAATCAGGACTGTTGATCAGCTTGTCCGAGTTAGCCGAACATGCTAGTATAGAGCAACAAGCCCGACTTCTTTCCTCGCGAGGGATAGCAAAGGCATCTTTCGCGGATATCGTTCCAAAGCGTGACGGTCCTCCCGGAGTAAATGACATCGCTCATGTCCATGGTGACGAAGAGAGATATCAGAGGACGATTCAGCTGTGTAACGAGACACTGGCACCTCTAGGCCTCGACTGGAACGACGTGCAAGACGTGATACCCATGAACGGCACACAAGAAACATTCGTCAAATACCGCCGTCCGCAAACCTCAAATCACAGACACGCATGGCTCTGCCCAGGAACAACTCTTCAAGAACTAGAGACAGCCATCATCGGCGCCGTAACCCACCACCCCATGCTCCGCTCCATGGCCCTCTACTTCGACTCTTCCACTCCCCTCCACGCCACCATCCGCCCTAGCCCAACCTGGTGGTCCCACTGCCTCACAACCGTCCCTCCCATCGCCAAAGCCACCGACCTCCCCACCCTCGTCTACAACGACCGCAACCTCGACTTCGCCTGTTTCCCCGGCCCCATGTTCCGCTTCGTGCTCACCCACGTCTCAGATTCGAACTGCGCAGGCCTAGTCTACCAAGGCCAACACTCCGTCTTCGACGGCGTCTCCTTGCCCATCTTCCTCGAAGATCTCGACACCCTCCTCGTCTCCTCGAATGCAGTCTTAAAACCTCACGTCCCGTACAAAGCTTGGGCAGATAGCATGTACCTCCTCCAAGACTCAGCACTAGCGCAACAATCCGTAACATGGCAAGCCAAGCGTCTTCGCGACATCTCTCGCTACCCTGAAGCGCTCTTCCCGAAACAGATCGCGCCAGAATGGTTCAAAGGGAACTCAGAAGGCTGGATCGATATCTCAACCGGTAAACCGGGCCCACCACGTAAATTCCTAGACACAGATCCCGTAGGCGTGAAAGGCATTTCTGCATTCGGCCAACTGCGCGATATCCAAGCCCTGAAAGTCAAGCACGGCATCGAAGGCTCGCAGATCGTGAAAGCTGCTTTGGCCGTCGTGACGACGCGGTATACCGGCGCGGAGTTCGCCATGTTCGGACAATCGCAAGCAGGGAGATCGTGGCCGTTCTTGCTGGACTGGCAGGTCGAGCGTATGCCGCCTGCTATGGACGTCGATGGACCCGCTGTGCAAGGAACACTTGTTCGGATCCCGGTACGTAAAGATGAGACGGTGCTAGAGATGATGAGGAGGTTA
Organism: Cadophora malorum; assembly: GCA_017365405.1. NCBI lineage: Eukaryota > Fungi > Ascomycota > Leotiomycetes > Helotiales > Ploettnerulaceae > Cadophora > Cadophora malorum. Next base: position 25,737 of record JAFJYH010000277.1, on the reverse strand, counting down.
CAGGAAGAGCAGAAGTTCTTGAATAAGCATGCGTATGCACCGATGAGACAGCTTGTTGCAGCGATGAATCAGGCGGTTCCTGGAGAGGGCGATTTCTTTGGTGATGCGTTTAGAAGACAGATTTTCAATTGGTTGCCGGTTGCGCCGTCGTGGAATATGGAGAAATTGGTTAATATGCAGGTCGAGAGTCGGACGGATTGTGGGGTGTTGTGGAATTGTATTATGATGGACCAGACGACGTTGAAGATGAATCCCACTTGGGATGATGCGCAGTTGCGGAGGGTAGAAATTGAGGAGATGATGAATGAGATCCTGAGGGTTGCGGAAGCGTTCGCGAAGGAGGAGAATTGGGTGAAAACTATTTCCCAGATTGTATAGAGAAACGCCGAATTGTTGATGTTGACACAAGTTATCCTATAAGTACAGTTCATTAATGCCATGATGCATGCCTGCGTATTTATACATTATCCCATGATCCTTGAGCGCTACCTGCTCTCTAACCCCGTTTCCCATTGCCTTTTCCTAACCCATTTTGACGGTTGTTTTGAACTTTACTTGCAGGTAGTGACCTTGTACTCGACGGTATCGTTGCCAGTCTTCCAGACCTTTGGCTTGAAGTCGAGGTAGACCAACTATTTGTCTGTCAGCACAAGCTCATTTCACTTCAATACACCTCCTCAAGACGTCAAGAACGTACCTCGCCCTTCTCGGGAGTCCAATCCCCGTTGGTATCACGATAGTAAACCATCTCTCCACTTGCAGCATCCTTGACCTCAACAGTGGTGTGGCTGATGGTGCCCTCAGTGCTCCACTCAATGTTGTAGCATGTTGACTTGCTGACAAGGAAGGGCTTGGTGCATCGCTGGTTGCCGTCGGAGTCCAGGCATTTCTCTACGGCGAAGTCGAGGACCTTGCCAGATGATACTGTGTCGCCTTCTGGATGGTTGTTAGCATGTTGTAACGGGAGACTGGGGAAGAGAGTGGATCGATGGGCGAGGTGGAGAGGAGAGGTACGTACTCTTGAGGGTCATGCAGCCGGTCATGGCAAGACCGGTTGTGAGAATCTGTTGGGCTGATGGAATATACATTTTGTTTGTATGAAGTTTTGATGAACGGATATGTAGATGGTTATTGATTTGAAGGATGAAGTTGATGAATTGCTGATGTTGATGCTGAAGAAGAGAATGGAAAAAAGGAAATCGCTCACTTACATACCCTACCAAATAAGGGTCTTCCCTTTATCCCCCGAGGCAACAGCAAACAGACGTCGTTGGGTTACTTGGGTCCCTTAAGCAATGACGACGGTGGCTGTAACAGGAAATCGAGACGGGAGATCATGACGACAAGAGATCTAGCCCAAGCCACGTGACGAGTCTAGACTTTCTTCCGTTACGCTGCACTGCCTCATTACTTCTTTCGTTCGCAAGAGGGAAATATTTCAGCCTCTCGGGATGAAGGGAGAGAGGCACGATGTATAAATCGCGCCTGGGCGTGGGACTGTTCCTTGAAATCTTGAAGCTAGGAAGAGGCGTTGCCGACGGCGTGGGGAAGTGGAAGTCTATGAGGGGTCTCCCGGTTCAAGCCACGATTGAGTGAGTAGCTTCGGCTAACACAACTTATGTGCCCTTCGTACAAAGACCTCTCGCGAACAAGCGACAAGTAATTCATGAGGGACGGGTGTTTTGATATCGTCCCCCATCCGTTCGGGGATTGAGAATCTCAAAATCCGGGGGGAACAAGGTTCCTGCGTTAGCCTTTTCAGCCACACCAGAAGGGACAATGATGTTCCGATAGAAATGAATCCATTGGCACTGTGGCTGCTGACACAGCCAATGACATCCAGTCTTTGTCTGTGATCGGATTCCAGGAGTCGAGTGCATCCGATTTTGAAGATAAGAATGATACGGGAGAAAATGCATATATAAAGTCATTTCGCTCTTGAGCTAGGGACTTGATGTGACTTTTCTGCCGCTTGTTCGTAACGTTAGACGTACGCCTCGATAATTTGTTGTGTCGTCGGTCGAAATCGTCAAAAGGCAGTGCCAAATTCGGCAATTTGTTGACTTTCCAACCATCTCCCCAACCTCCTCACCAAAATGTCTTCCTTCATCAAATCCCAACTCTTCATCACCCTCCCCTACCCAACAAAAAGGTTCACCTCTCAAAGTATCATCGTTACCGGCTCCAACATTGGCATGGGTCTCGAAGCTGCACGCCACTTCGTCCGTCTCGATGCCGCGAAAGTCATCCTCGCCGTTCGAAGCACCTCAAAAGGCGATGCCGCAAAGAAATCCATTGAGGAGTCTGAGAAGAGATTCGGTGTCGTGGAGGTCTGGGAATTGGATCTCGCAAAGTATGAGTCTGTGTTGGCGTTTGCTAAGCGGGCGAAGAGCTTGGACAGGCTGGATGTTGTGGTGGGAAATGCGGGAGTATTCCCCTTTGAGTTTGCGATGGCGGAGGAGGATGAGTTGACCACTACGGTCAATGTTGTCAGTACGCTACTGTTGGGCGTGTCGCTGGTGCCGAAGTTGAGGGAGACCTCAGTGAAGTTTGGGACGGTGCCTGTTCTGACTTTCACTGGATCGTTTACACATGCGCAGGCGAATTTTCCGGAGCGGGAAGCGGAGAATATATTTGAGAGGTTAGCGGATGGGAAGAGTGCTAAGATGAATGATAGGTATGTAGATTGCGTGCGAGGAGTTCGACTCAGCTTATATTATCTAGATATCCGCTCTCAAAGTTGATACAGCTGCTGTGTATTCGCGAGCTTGCCAGTGAGATTTCGAAATCCAGCAAGGAAGGCCGCATCATTGTCTCCACCATCAACCCCGGCTATGTCGACACGGCTATCATGCGAGAAGCAAGCTTTCCGTATTCAATTTTCCTTTTCTTCTTGAAGCATCTGCTGTCCAGAACGGCGGAACAAGGTGGTAGAACATTGGTCCACGGCGGGGAAGGTGGGGATGAGACGCATGGCCAGTATCTAGACGACTGCCATATCGGACAGTAAGTTTTCTGTTACTCTGTAGATGATCATGCTGATTCTTGTTCTAGAGTTTCGACATTCGTGACGAGCGAGGATGGAATGAAGACTCAGAGGCGACTGTGGACTGAGTTGTCAGTCAAGCTGGAAAGAATCCATCCTGGAGTGATGAGAAACGTGTGAGATCCACGGTCTGCTCACGCATGTGCGTATATCTTGATGAGGGGCAAAGATGTGCTAGATTCTAGGAAGGAGTTCATGCTGCTTTTCTTTCCTTCCTAGCCGTCTCAAATATATTTCAGTAACCCTTTCGACCAAGAACAGAGTCCAACTTAGAATGGGGCTAGAGCGAGCTGGTCCAGACTCTTTCTCCACATGCGTACGATCCGCGGGGGCTCATTGAGCCTATTTCCTCAGTCAACACAGAAACATTCCTCTTGTCGAAAGTCCCCATCAAAAGTGTGCCGATCCTCCGTAACAATATCCAAATCATTACCCACTTCAGCCTGTCCAACCCACTTTCGCACCATGAGCTGTCTCTGAAACCGACAAAAATATACGCCCCTTTCTGATTCAGCCCATCAACAAGCACAGCACGGATATATGACTGGAACATCGATCCCGTATGATTCAAAATGATAGCCCCATCTGAAAATGTCCCACCACGTATCCCCTCATTATCGTAAAAGAGGAATGTGATGTCTGCGCCCTCGCGCACAAGATAGTCTTGGTTCAAATTAGGAAAGTGCAGGTCGTTCTCGGATATGATACAGCTTCTCTTGATGCGAGGCCCTTCCTCCGTTAGTAAAGCAGTATCTTCATCAGGACTATCGTTGAAGTCTTGTGAATCTTGTTCTAGGAAAGTGCTTGGAGCCCACCGAAACCCGGGGGTCTCCATTTTCGGACTCCCGAGGAATAAAAGGTCTGGTGGTAGAACAGGGAGCGATCGATAGATGTCCAACATAGTTGGGTAGGGCCTGTATCCCTCAAGAGGCAGGCCTAGCATTGTTGCTAGGCAGATTGGTTCATCTGTTGGGACGGTGACGCTTCGATGACCCATGTCGACGGTAAGATCCCTGTGAAATTTGGAGAGTAAGTTCTGTGACAATCAAGCTTGCCCAGCAAACTCTGCTGGAACTATTATCATAATTCTCGAAGCAAATAGGGCGGAATCTCCCACATCACTTACATGAATCGTCGTGTTAGATGATCTTGCTGAGCAAAGTGTAGTCGTATGGCGAGGGTCGCCGGCTGACTTATATCTCCAAGCACAAATTCACCAGCTGAGACCTCATCGACGTCACAAAAAGTCGTCACAGACACCGCATTTTTTTTGTGTTGGCCAGGACTAGGACTTAGTCTATAGCGCTTAGTTTCATACAGAATCAATTATCACTTCTCCATTTTTGAAAGTTAAGACCAGTGAGCTCAAAGCCGTGGTAGAGACCAGCCCGCGCACCGAACCTTCCAACCTACTAAACTACCAAAGCTAGCAACCCACAAACCTGCCACGATCACTTAAATTTGCTTTATTCAGTTCATTTTCTTCATCCATCCGTATCAGCTTATCATAATCTCTACAAATCGCTCATCATGTTTGCCGCAACTATGATGATGAATCAACCAGCCTTCCCACGCGGTGGCATCAGAGCCAAATCCAACACGAAGTCATTCCTTACTTCTTGTTTCCGCAAGCTCGCTTGCAAATCCGACGTCGAAGAGACACCCGAAGAAACCAGGGCACGACTTTCCAAGGAGGAAGCAGCCTCTGAGGGATATTTTCGCAGGGTCAAACGCTGCCCACATTGTCAGATTGGGCATCAGCGACGCGGTGCTTGCCACGCCATAACATGTAATTGATTTCTCTTTCCATCTCAACCTATTACCTCGTCGCCCCTCCAAAAGAGAGATGTACTGGATTTCTATTCATTCTTCCTTTGGTCTATCAGAATAATTGATCACGAGACTGACGATATGTTCTTACTCCATCCAGGTCTTTGTGGCGGCATATTCTGCTACGAGTGCGGTGCAGCTACACACCCTTCCCTCTCGCACCAAGGGAGCTTATCGAACCCGTCGAAACACTCGAAGAACTTCAAGCACGCAGATCACGACAGAGAGATGAAATCTTAGCTTCTGAGCGGTATATACGGGAAAATACGAAAACCTGTCCGAAGTGTCATATGGCAGTGGAGAAGACGGAGGGGTGTCATCATATGACTTGTACGTTCTCCTCTCTCTTCACCACCATCTGGAGTGTTCCCAACACTTTGAAGCCGACCCCAATATTCAAGTTCAAGATTCAACATTCGAAACTTGGGCTAATGGAAATGCAAATATAGGTCGCTGCAACCACTCCTTCTGCTGGCTCTGCCTCGCCAAATGGGAACAATCCGTCTACCAAGACTTCCACTATCCAACCTGATCTCTGTACCCACGCGAACGCGAACAAGAAGTCTTTCCGATTTACAGGTCGAATGTTTCCTGAGTTCTCGGCACCTACCTCCATAGTCCACCATGCTCAGGACCGACGTCAGACAAGAAGCCAGAACCAGTACCAGAACCAATAGGAGACTGGAATCGATGCTGGGTTTCAGGATGGTTGAATGTCCAGTCACGTTCAGGAATGGGGAGTATGTGAGATTGGAGGAGATGGAGAGGATGGCTAGAGAGAGGGGGAGGAGTTGGGCGATGAGTGGGGAGGTGATCTTGATGAGTGGCTTCGTCAGGTTACTGAGCGTTTAAACACACTTACGAGGGAGGCCTGATTTGGCGGTATATACGAGTGAAGCAGCTGCAGCCTAGGGAGCCGAGGATCCAATGGTGAGATGTGAGAGGGCCATAAGTCGGACGAGGAAAGTGGTTGAGTACCGGTCGCGAACTTCCATGTTTTGAATTCTACCTAGGTCAGAGAGTCAACGATTATAAGAATATGTCTTTATTCTTTGGTATTTACTCGCTCAATAGTTGCAAGTCATTAAACACGTAGCTGCCGCAGAGCCATCCGTACCGTAAGATACAGTAGATAGGCATCATTTACTCACTCACTGAAAACCTCCAATCTCCACATCACGAGACATTGAGAACACAAAGAGCACGACGGACTTCCGGCTGTATGGCTGCTCAACACTTCAAAGACGAAGTCTTAATCAACAGGAAAGCCAAATTTTATAATCCCCCCGAGATCCTGGCTCGTAGGTCGAATGTCGTTCAAGAACTGAGTCTTGTCCAAGCAGGAGAAGGGAGGGCTGACTTATTATATTATCTTGACAGCATGCCTGCTATCCAAATCACATCCTCAGCTGGATAAGCTCACTTAACAGGAGAGAGCTTTCCCTGGAGCTGTTAGTCTGGTTATAAGAGAATTTCCATATTCACCTCTACCGAAATCCGAAGATCCCAGTTGCTCACTCCTCGCCAACCTATAAGACTCGTTGCTTCTCTCTTCGCCAACCACTCAACCACTCAACCACTCAACCACTCAACTCCATTCCGGTAAGAATGCAGAAAAAGTCTGGAGTTCGACCACGATTCTGCGCTTGCCTGAATTGGACTTCTCAGCTGAGATTACAAAGCTCCTTGCCAGAACGTAGGATTCTTTTTCATGGTGGACTTAAAAGTATAGGCAAGGTTGCGCGTTAAGTTACTAGATGGAGTACAGCAAGAGCTGATGGGCGGGGAGATGGTTTTTCTTTTTGAAAGCAGTGTAGGAAGTGACGGTGAAGGGGCTACTAACAGCGAAATGTGGAACTCCAATGGGTCAGGGGAATGAAAGTCGGATATCAAGACTTAACCGATTACTGTAGATCTTAACAAGTATAACTTGTCGGCCTCTTGGAAAGACGCCAAAATATCTAGATCCCAAATTGTTGCACAGCACCGTGGCTTCCATGACCTGGCAGTAAAGCTGATCGTCGACTCATTGTTTCCACCATTAGGAGGAAAGGTCCCTTTCACATCTATTAAAATTATAGTCCTGCGCCCGCAGCACTTGCCTGATGTAAGAAGTGAAATTTTAGGCCTGTAAATTCCGACCGTATCACTGGGAGAGTCGGTGGTCGTCGTCAAATAGAAACCGTACACAATTCAAACAATAAACATTATGATCTATTCTGTTCTATGTTAATCACTCACCCTAGGAGTCGAACTTCCACTCCCCCTTCCCCTCTTGACCGTCTTCGGTATCCTGCCCAAATACACCCAACTCAACGCACTAACCACAACACACAATCCCGCAACAACAGCATTCATATTCCCATACCCAATCCGATCCCGCAATCCTCCAGACACCACCGGCCCAACTGTCAGCCCAGCGCTAAACACCATACTACTAACAGCATACAATTGCCCGTACGGACCCTGCTCCCCAAACAGCTCCTCATTCGCAAGATGGAACTGCTCGACCACATAACTCGCTTCCACGATACTAGGCGACGATAAGGTCGCCAGGCCGAGTCCGCAGAAGCTCAAAATGGTAGCCATCTTTGTGATTTCGGGGGAGCCCCCAGCGTGTGGGATGCGGAGGAGGATGAGGGGTACGGAGAGGTAGAGGAGGCCGAAGGTAGCGAATATCCTGGCGCCATAGCGGTCGACGCCGCGGCCTGCGATGGGACCGAATACCAGGGGAGGGAGAATCAAAGGTATGAATAGCAAGCCTGCTTTTAGCGAGTCAAAGCCGAAGAGTTCCCAGGACTCGATGACAATCGTGGAGTCGAAGACAGCAAGGAGCGTAGCTTGCGTGAACGCCACCAGTTGTGCCACTAGAAGTCGCGAATTACCCATGCAGTATAGAATCGGGAAGTTCTTGATCCAGGCAGGCTGCTCCTTGGGTATTTTCCATTTTGCGAGCTCCTCCTCCTTGGTATTCCCATTGCTGAGCAAAGGTGATGTCTCGCCATCTTCGGAATCCGTATCTTCGCTCCCGCTCGAATAGTCCACTCCATATGTAACGGCAACCTTCTTCTCAATAACCACCAACCGCATCAAGAAGTCAATAACAAGCAGTCCAAATGCCGTGCCAAAAACCGCTCCCGCCCCAGCTTTCTTAAACACCAGACCTCCGAACACAGGAGCAATCAATTCCCCAACACTGATCAAGCTGAATATACTGCCGATTGTAACACCCAACTTGCCACTCCCCACGGTATCCATTACCATTGCTAATCCAATCGTCCACACCACACTGGCACTTATCCCCTGCAGCACACGCGCCAACACCAGAACCCAAATCGTCTCTCCCAAAAACAACATCGCCGTACTTCCAAACAGCGCCGCAAGCCCAACCAAGAAAGGCGGCTGTCTCGATGCCATCTTATCCGCAATGACGCCCGCCACCATCGAGAAGAGGACTTGCGACCCTGCATAGGCTGCGAGGAGCAGGGAAGTATAGTATTGGACCTGGTCGTGGGGCACGCGGATGCGGTCGATGAGGATGAAGGGGAGGATGGGCACGATTAGGCCGTAGAGGAAGAGGTCGGTGAACATGCCGATCGTGACGGTCGAGAGGATGAAGAGGGTGTTGGAGCGCCATTTTAGGCCCCAGGGCGTATCGGAGGAATCTGCTGCCATGGTAGGTACGGCTGAGAGTCTGCCTATAGGTAGGAAATAATGTAGACAAGCTGCAGACACAAAGTCAAGGTGGAGAGGCGGGGTACGGGAATGCCCAATTGAAATAAAGAAGAGCTAATTATAAGCCAAGGTAAGAAATCAGATCCAGATCCTGCGCACGCCTCTCGATTCTGCGCTGCAGAGGCATCGATTTCTAATTGCTGATCTGGCCAGAAGGATAGGATGATTGAGTTGTGTTGCGGTGTGCTCCCAGGAATTTAAGAGGCGGGATGAAAAAGTTCCTGTTGGACGAAACTTATTTTTGCTTCGGCGAGCATTTTTGGGACGAGAGTGCGTCATGCATTTGCTCATTGGACGACTCGGTTCGAGTCCGACGCGGGACGAGCCGCCGCTTGACTCTATATGGTAAGACGTGGTCTGGATGGGTCTTTCTTCGTAAACAGTTCCTCTGGCCTTCTAGATCTGCTTGGTCGCTTACATACGGATAGAGTCAATTCCAACACCAAGACTTTGAGCAGCAGACCAATTCCGTAAGGTTAAAAGTTCCACCGACTTACAGGGCTGAGAAATCCCAGCATCACAGGAACGCGATGCGGATAAACGACGGCAAAACCTCGGATTTGACTCATGCCAAGAAGATGTTTTGACGATCATGATCATCCCCACAGGTCAGCACAAATAGCGGCGCGATTTTCCCGCCTCACCCCCACTTCTCTCCTCTTTTCAGTATCCAATTCTGGGGAAGGGAAAACAGTTAATGGCGCGAGAAAAAGAGCGAGAGATATAAGAGGTCTGGTCTCTCATCTCTTGGATCGTGAATCTTGATTCCATCCAATCCTTCTCTGTATCGGTTCAATTTCAGTTCAGCCATCATGGCAACCATCACCATGACCCAAGCCGAGGCTTCAAATGCTGCTGGCAATGATAATGGCATTGAACTCCAATCCTATCCTCCCTCTCAAACACCTTCAGATAGGAAACTAGGGATTACAGATCTAGAAGAAATAAGACAAGATTCCAGTCCCTCCATCCGAGCTGTCGACATCAAGCAACGATGGAACTCTCCCGGTGGCAACAAATGGAGAGTTTTCGCTACATTCTGGTCTTTCTTCGTAGTTGGCATGAATGATGGTTCATACGGTGTAAGCTTCACCACTCAATAGCAATGCCAGAATAAAGATGTTGATGAGAATACCTCAGGCTTTAATCCCACATCTAGAACCCTACTACGATCTCAACTACACCATCGTCTCACTCATCTTCCTCTCCCCCTTCGCCGGCTACTCCCTCGCCTCAATCGCCAACAATCTCGTTCACGTCCGGTTCGGACAGCGCGGTGTAGCTTTCATGGGACCACTGTGTCACATTCTGGCCTACGTCGTCGTCTCCATCCATCCTCCTTACCCCGTCCTAGTCGTGATGTTCATCTTCGTTGGCTTCGGAAATGGTCTCATTGACGCTGCTTGGTGTGCCTGGATAGGCAACATGGCGAATGCGAACGAAGTGCAGGGGTTTTTGCAAGCTTCGTACTCGCTGGGTGCGACAGTTTCGCCGTTGATTGCTACGGCGCTGATTGAGAAGACTGGGGCGGGCTGGTATGGCTTTTATTATATCATGGTAAGTCTCGCTTGACCCGAATCGCATTGGAGGGAAATATGACTTACGGAAAACAGATCGCCGCTTCAGCATTGGAATTTGCTACTTCGTCATTCACTTTCTGGAAACAGACTGGTGCAGTGTACGAAGCTGAGAACCCACGCGATCCCGACTCGAAGACAGGACGAACACGTGAGGCCTTGAAGTCGAAAGTAACTTGGCTGTTCTGCTTCTTCGTGTTCGGTTATGTCGGTGCTGAAGGTAAGTCCCCCTTCCTTATCCTTCTCCCAATCCCAAGGAGATCTCATGGCACTAACAACCAACAGTCTCACTCGGCGGCTGGATCATAACCTTCATGACCAAAGTCCGCGGCGCCAACCCCTTCGCCTCCTCCGCAACCTCCACCGCCTTCTGGGCCGGCATGACGGTTGGCCGCCTCCTGCTCCCCTACCTAACCTCCCGCCTGGGCGAGTACCCCTCCGTAATAATCTACCTCGGCCTCTCCTTCGGCCTCGAACTCATCTTTTGGCTCGTCCCATCCCTCATCGTCTCAGCCATCGCCGTCTCCCTCCTCGGCGTCTTCATGGGCCCCATGTTCCCCACTGCCATCGTCATGGTGACGAAACTCCTGCCGAAGGATCTCCATGTTGGTTGTATTGGGTTTGGGACTGCGTTTGGTGGGAGTGGAGGCGCCATTTTCCCGTTCTTGGTAGGGGCTATTGCGCAGATTAAGGGGGTGAGGACACTGCAGCCAGTTATTTTGGCGTTGCTTGTGGCGATTGGTATTCTTTGGGCGTTGTTGCCGAGGAAGAAGGGGAAGGGGCATGGTGGGGAGGAGACGCCTAGGGTGGAGAACGAGAGGGAGCTTTGAAGGGTTTACATCTTTGAAGGAAGAGGAGGCGATTGCGGTTTAGTCGTTGGACAAAATTTCGTGGGCAGAAACGAGAGCATTTAAGGGGATTGCGGCCGATATCAGAAGGACCTTCCACAAGGAGAGGTGGGAGTTGTAAGGCACAAACTTGCATTCAAATACTGCCACGAGCACCGAATAACAAAGTTCTCTGCCTTCAATATCATACACTCCGGTCGATCTTCAGAGTATTGATTGCCTGATAGTCTCATATTCTGGGGAGTGTCGCCATCGTTTTCACATACTAAATACCGCGCGCTTATGGCTGGACTTTCCGTACTCCCGATCTATGTTCGCGAAGTCAGAAATGCTTATCTTCTTTGATCGAACTATGTTCCCCCTCGACTTGGAAGTGCGGTGGGATCTGTTGGCATATTTATGAGCCCTCTTGTTTCACTGATAGGTAGAAGTACAGTTGATACGGAAAACCTAAGCGACAGAATGAACAGAGCTGACACCGACAAAAACATTGCGACAATATCAACTTCTGCTAGTCAGCTCAGCGGCACTATATCAACATACCGATCATCTTGTGCTAACAATTGCTCAACTGTCTTGGTTTTACTTTTAGAATACGAACGCAGAAAACAGCCTATCGCGATCGAGACCTAGTGCTCCACAAGTAAAAGAGACTGAACGAAGGTTTCGTCGATTGCGCGATTGCGACAGATGAAACACCTCATAGCTTCTGAAATAATTCTTGAGCACCTCACATAGTCTACTTGTGGTAAATGGCTTTCCTTAGGATGTCCGAGTTCATTCGCGAGTGAAGTGGTCAAGTGTCACGTCAGAACGCTCGGAGCTACGTCTGAGCTACGTCTCTATTTCTTATCAGCCAAAAATACTACCTCAGTAGCTATATATTACGACTGTCTCAGTGACGAGAACTTCAATACTGAAGAAGAGACTACGACCAGAAATGGAACAGGTTTTTTTTTTGTCCCGGGTCCCTTGAGATTCGTCGGGAATGTATGCTGTTAATTCTTTGCGCATCTGCTGTATATGCTGGAGCTCGAGAAGACTATTGAAGTCCTTGGAGAATCAATCTGGATTTCCAAGTTTGATTGACTTTTCCCACAGTAATCACTTGTGGATTGACAAAAGTCTAAAACTAATTTGGCACTTTAGGCTGAAAATGAACTAAGGGTTGGTAAGTCTGAGACTTGAAACTCTCTGTTACTGCTTGTAACGGAGAAACACTTGATCAAGTAGTACTTCGCACCTTGTCTATCTTTATCTCTTCCAGTCCCATGGAACTTGGTCGAACCATTTACGTCTTGCTGTGTGCTGCATGATCAAAGGCTTGCTATCGACCTATGGAGGCGGCTAGACAAAGATCATGCACGTGGCATTTTCATCCTTTATCCTCTTCATACTTTGGCGAAAGCATATCACAAATAAATCTTCTGAAGTGACCCAAAGAGATTTGTTCAAGCCTGGTAAGCCAAAAGTACTGGGAAATATCAGCTGCTCTCCACCGAAAAGGCAACAGGTGAATGCGATCCTGCCCGTCGCATCAAGTTCAGAGTTTCATACGGCGCTATATAAAGCTCCATGCTCCTCTGTAGTACAAGACACAACTAAGAATGTAGTGTTCGATGATAATCATAAGTTGGAAGTACTGGTCCTTCAAATATTCTAAATTTGGCTGAGAATGGAAGCAACGATTGTCCTACAGGAACGGAGGGGGAAATTAGTATTGAAGAAAGTGAGCGAAAGGTCACTCGATGGTAAGTGGACGTTTGCCGCGACGTCAGGTAGGAATGGTAAGACTCTCGGTTTTGACAGCGGCTTCTTGCGTTGACGAGAAAGTGAAATATTCAGTACCTGTGACGAGTCTAATTCTATTTATTAAGGCGGAGAATGTCGATTACGAAGTTGATGAATCGTTAGCCTTTACATTCGATAGCATATCTCAGCATTGTGTAAGCTCCACAGAACAAGTGCGTGGCGTTCGTACATCTTTCGCGTGACAGCGTAGATCGACGAGCAGCATGACCACTTTTGGAACCGTTTTAAACTACCAATCTAAAGAAGATTCATAGAATTTGAGATACCAGATCGATTCTACGAGCGTGAGTTGATCATTTGACCTTTACTGGTCGGCGGAAGCACTGTCAAGAGAAGCATGATGCATGAAGTAAAAAATTGGTATATTGGGACACGTCTAGCTACTGGTACAATTTTAATTTCCCGAGTCTGAACCCCCAAAATGCATAAGTTCAACCAAACACCAGAACCGATGCACCAAAAGTCCATATTTTGAAAGAGAAGCCAGTCCATCGGCAATCCACTAGAACAAAGCCAAACCAGCAAGCAAAACCGCACCAGCCATCCCACCATTAACAGCAAGTCCAGCTGCCGAATTACCAGTCGAGGTTGGGCTAGCCGAAGCCGAAGTACTACTCTCAACTGCAGAAATGGCAACTGTTGACGCTGCAGAAGCCGTGGTGTACGTAGTACCATAAGTACTTGGATAAGTCGTAGTATAAGTACTCTGCTCCCCAATCACGACAGCAGTGACCGTCGCCGTGACCGTAGTCTGCACCGTCCTGGTGGTCGAAAGAGTGCTGAACCCCGTCGCGGCACCAGACCCCGAGTCAGAAGCAGAAGCCGACGACTCCGTCCCATCAGCAAGCTTCAAGATACCACCTGCTGCTCCGCCGGGTGGAGAGGTTGATGCAGTGGCATTCTTGGCGAGGAGAGCAAAGGCTTCGAATGTGTTGCCTGTTTGGGGTGCGTTGATGGCTGCGACCATGCCCGTTTGGCAGTGGTTGCCTTGCCCGCAGTAGAGCCAGATGGGTTTGGTGTCTTTGACGGTTATGGTGAAGGTGCTGCCGGAGGGGGAGTTGGCTGTTGGGACGAAGGAGGAGAAGAAGCCGTTTTCGAGGGGGTGGCAGGGGTCTGCGAAGGAGCTTTGTGTTACGGTGTGGTTCTGGGTGATGTTAGATTTTGAAAAAAAGGGGTTCGGATGAGGGGAATGACACACCTTTGGGAAGAAAGAAAATTCGATGTTGGTGCCAACTTCGGCTCTGATGTTGTTTGGCGAGTAGACGAGTCCGCCTTTGCCGACTGTCACTTGGATCGTAGTACCTTCCTGCGCGGTAGCAGTAGCTACCACGGCAGCAAGGGTGACGAGAGTTGATGAGAAATACATAATTGTGGAGAGTGTATGAGAAAGTATTCTTGATAACAATGAAATGAAGTTTTTGCTTCAATAGACAGATATTATGAGCGTTGAGTTGAGAGCGTGACTGTATAGGTAGTAGGAGTCGAGGGCGTATTGTGAATGGGTATGAGAGAGAATGAGGTGATTATTCTTGGGTCAAGGAGTTCCTTTATACACCTGAATAACGTCGTGGAATGAAAGACAGGTACCACACCAACAACAAGGCAGTGAGATCCAAAATAAAAAGTTCGCAGGCCCAGGGTATTTTTGAGAAATGCTGCATCAAATGGCTGGGCGGTAGCGCTCGCTTGCACAGCCTGATGCTGTTGGGTGTGGCTGTTCCAGGGGTCTGGTCTTTCTTTATCGCCGGATGTAGAGAGGCCCGATGACTGAACGCTGAATAGGCCTGTAGAGCGGCCGGCTGATTTGCCTATACCATCCAGGATTAGATGTGGAATATGGAATTGTCATAGAAATGAATAGACTTCAAAGGATCAATAGGGTGGGGTGCAGAAGATTGTCAGCGAGTAAGCTCGTCCCGAATCACACCCAGCGATGACATGAATTGATGCCACTCCACAAACCCCCTACATACGAGTCAACTCCTCGCGAGATTCCTTTCTTTGTTTATGGTGTCGCGACATCGAAATCGTGATGTTACTGGACAACAAAGAACTTGAAGTGGCAGAGAAGAAATTGAGTTGGGGTGCCCGCAGCCGGCAGTGGAAAATCTATGTATAATCTTGAAACAAGCGAGGCTGGGCAAGGATCCGAAATAGATTTTGTTCCTGTGTGGCGATCAAAATAAAACACGCGCGCCTATTCAGCCAGCGGCCGACTTGACGTCCAATCATTTCGCGATTGTTTGGTAGGGCTCAAACATGTTGGTTCTCTCATCGCGTCGACGAGGAAACGAAACTAATTCCGGCTCCTTGTGCAGATGGCATCGCGTCTGCGTTGGGGTGTCAGTTCGTGGAAGCTTCGAAATGTGGCGGAATGTTTGTTGAGTTGGTCCGGTCACGTGCTTTCTGACACGGGCACACCAGGGTGAGGCTTGTGTCCCTTTGTTTCAGCAGGGCGAACGGAAATGTACCAATCCGAGGACGGGAAGGATCAGGCTGAGCTGGATGAAGTGTCTTCCGGTTGCTCTATGGCTGGGGTTCATTTGCCCTGTCCTGCTGAAGAGCCTTGTGAAGTCATGGTCAGATTTTCGGCGGAATCTTCCCTGGACATTTCAGCGCCAGCCATGATGTGATCGACTTTACCTCCTCTCTTCTCTCCCTCTCAGGCTACCTCAGGGGTCTTCAGGGGGAAAATTAGGGTTATAACACATAAGTTCCTGAAGTCCTGGCATTGTCTGACCTGGGGAGTTTTTCTCGTCCACCAATACCGGTCCCGATCTGCGATCTGCTTGGTGAGATGGACTTCGAGTGAACGAGAGCTACAAAGCAGGCTCGGGCCGTCATCATACCGTACTAATCTACAAGCTGGATCGAGTTTGGTGCATTTGCAGCACTCTGGCGTTTTCATGTCAATATTAAGAGCCACTTCGCTCGAGGCCTAGAATTGCGCATAAGTAGCCAGCTCGCGATATGCCGAGAGGGTAACACGTCTCGAGCGAACCAACTAAGGAACCTTCAATATGCCAATGGAGATCACAGTTCCACTAACTCGGGCATCGCCTTGTAGACGCTGGCGCTATGAGTTTGACAGTCTGACAGTCTATACAATCGCAGGGAGCGTGTGAGATAACTGAAGAAGACCTCTTGCAGAAGATTCGTTTTTGGAGCTGTTGTCACCTACGTTTTTGCTGTCGAGATCAAAACCTTGAGAGCAACTTCCATCTTCCTACAAAAACCATCGAGGGACTGTGAAAACGATATCTCTGTGAACTGAAGTCTAGCAACTGCAACGCCATGTTTTTGTCCTGTTCACGAAAAACCTCTCAGTCTCGTACTCGATCCCTGTCCAAGTATCAGCTGGTGGTTAACTTTGACTCTTCGATCGATTAACAATAATTTTGCTATATATAGTTTGCGAATGTTCTGGTCCTTACTGGCGACAGAGCATGTTCGGTAGGGAGCTGAAAGCTCGCTTGTGCGCCCGGCGTCTTCAAATCTGAGCTTCTCCAATTTTTTTGAGTCTAGGAATCTCAATTATTTCATAAGCGGGTTAACACTCTGCAGTATAAATGAACAAGCGAAAAAAATCCTGACACACATAACTTCAGGACAAAAAGATGTGCGCTACACGTTGTTACCAATACAGCCAAGCCAACCCACCGTCTTCTCTCGGGGGGAGGTACTTGCTAAGATGCTTCGAAAAATCTCGAAACTCTGCTTTCCTAAATCGAAAACAAACCGTGCCACTGTCTCGTAGAACCATTCGCCGCATCGTAGGAGTCTGACAGTAGCCGAGCTGGTTGGCTGTGGAGTCACAAGTGACAACACCAACTTTTCACCATCGTGAATTTATGGCAGGCAGGATTCACCGTCCAAGCAAAGAGCATTTCTTGTTTGCCGGTTGTCGTTTGATGCTAGCTCTGTATCAAGGCCTAGAAGTCGCGTAGTCCATGTGTGACGAGATGTGTTGTGTTGTGGTGTTGATGTTCGTATCACTGATAGGAAAAACCTGGACGATGGTCGAACATGAGGTCAGCTGCTGGCGCCTCTAGCCTGCACAGTCATTGAGACAAATGAATTAATTGAACCATCCATCTCTCGGCTTTATACTCGAAGCAACTTGCTTGCAACAATATGCTAATTCGAAGTACGACGACCCAGATAAAAGTGAGCAAAAATAATCATCAACATCGAAAAGCGACATTAAGCGATCCGGCCAGAATTGAAAGTAAACAAACAGAAAATCAATAGGAATACACCTTAAGGCTTCTTGAACGTTCAGCTGATCATCCATTCTAATCTGGGGAGATATCTGTAGAAGAATCCGTGGACCGTTTGGAGCATGGGGAGTGTGCTCGGAATCGCGGGAGGTCATGAAGCTTAATCATGGTAGGTTGTCAGTCTTGGCGCAGCCCCTGAATCGTAATAAGCGAGGTAATGAAGGAATCGAGATACAAAGCATTGATTGTTCATTGCGTATTCCTATGGGCGAGATATGTGATCGTCTGGAATTCGCGTTCCTTGAGCTTATGGAAGAGTCGGTGAAGTAAGGCAAGGAAATCTGTGGAGCGAGGCATGGTTGTAGGTGTGGTTCGGCAAGGCGGTCACGTTGATGCGCTTGACCCGATTTGCTCAAGCGACTTGCCAGCAAGTGCTCTTCCACCAGAGTCAACCATCGTCAGCCTGGACGTCTCCAGATGTCGGCAAGTTCCTAGCATATCAACTCTGTCTATCCAGACAAGTTGGATTAATATGAGGAATGATTGCGCTCGGTCTCGAAACTACTTTTATGACCTAGGCGAGAGCTCCTGAATTGTTATTTACAGATGCGAAGACCCCCTCTACCCAGCAAACAGTACCATGCAGTACTTCAGAACCACAACCAATTAACATTATGATCATACTACTCGTATCATTCAATACTTCGGAAGATTCTTAAATAATTATATCGCGTCATAATCATTTTTTGTTTTGTCCAATCGAAGAATACCCCTGATTTCAAATTCGAGGCTGATCTGCCAAAATGCGGCTCTCCGTTGTTTATTTTTTCGGAAGTCTTTCATAAGCAGTCCGGTGAATCAAAAGTATATGAATAAGTACTCTATCGAGAGTGCTAATCGAGCACTTCTCGAGTGCAAGAAAAGCTTTCTCTGATATCCCCGTTGTCGTGGCTTTCGGGCGAAGTAAGAAAGTGATGGGGGAGTTGTCCTGCTCGCTAAACGCAGCTTGTTCACTCCCGCACTTGCGGTACTACCCTGCTAGCGTGCATCCATCTCCTTCCCGATGGCCAAAGTCCAAAACTCTTCCTCTTCTTTCTTTAACCCACTACCCAACGCGTCGTGAACAACCACCAGCAACCAGCATCAATCCCACCATCCGAGGCCCGGAACTGCATGCGCCTCGCATAAGTCGCTTCGAGGACAACAGACGCGTCGAGAGCCTCCATCTGTAAGTGCCAGTTGATATACAACCCACTGCCACGAGGGCTACGCAATCGAGCCTGGGCACTCCCCTGCGACTCACTTCCACTCTCGATTCAATCCACCATTCACTTCCACCATATTTCC
The DNA here is from genome assembly GCA_017365405.1 of Cadophora malorum. Lineage (NCBI taxonomy): Eukaryota > Fungi > Ascomycota > Leotiomycetes > Helotiales > Ploettnerulaceae > Cadophora > Cadophora malorum. The sequence goes on along the minus strand of JAFJYH010000277.1, from coordinate 7,322 downwards.
CACGGCCAGAAAGCTCTACAGAGCTAAATATAAGTTCTGCGGAAGGGTACATCGAGTCTGACATTCCACTTTACCCCAGGTTCCCCCACCCCGGTCAGCGTTCTTTGAACGCAATAAGCCGAGATCATGGTACAAACTCTCTCCTTCCGGCTTTTCAAAAGACATATGCTAAGATATAAAGGTTCTCTTCAAGCGGAAACCAGTTCAATACATGTCCTCGCCGGTGGTTGAGAGTGATGATACCGAGGTACGGATACTGATACGGGAGGCGGCGCAAGAGCTGATACGGGATACAGGTGTGGATAATCAAGGAAACAAGAGAGATTTTCACGGACTACGAGCAATATCTGGCAAGGTATGTGACCAGGTTGAACATGGTAACTGGCTTTGCTGACGTACCTCCAGAATCGACTTTTACAAGCAGGTTAGTAATGAGGCGCCTTAGACGCGTCGCAGATGCCCTCTAACAATATTCAGCGTCGGTTCATATGTCAAATCACCGGCCACTCGGGACTGAACTTTTTCGAGGCGTTGAAGAGTGAGGTAAGGAATTTCCAAGGATATTGCGGCCAGGCGCAACTAACACTGTCCAGCTCGCAGGCGCACAAGAGGTTGAAGAGGCTTTTCCAGAGGCACTCAAGGACCCAATTCTACGACGAGTACAATTCCAAACCATCTCTCGAATCGATACTCTTGTCGACCTAATTTTCGACGAGTTCCGCTCCGATTACTACCCAGGCGAGGCTGTAACTGTACATGTGGTGACAGGCGAACGACTTACGGGAACTGTGAGAGACAAGACACGCTTTGGCCCAAAACAACTACCAGATGGGACTGTGAACCCGCCTTTTTCGAGATACTTTGTCAGTCTCGACAATCGCCCAACAGAGGAGGCTGTGGTGGATGATGCGCACATTACCCGGGATCGCAAGATCTTCACGAAGCAAGTTCTACGGTCATTTATAAAGAAGACAGTTACTCGAGAATCCTGGACCGGTGCACCCTGGTTGGTCAAGCCAGACGTAGCAGCTGTCTACCATATCGACACTCGAGTTCCACCCCATCTCCGCTATGAGAGCAAGGCTGCCGAGCGGAAGCAAAAGCAGGCCCAACAAAAACATGCCCCAGATTATGAAGGAATGGTCGGAAGCTTCCAAGGAAATGGACCTCGTCTTCCACAGTTGAAACCTGCCCCGAAGAGTCATAAGAGCAAGCAGCAGCAAGGTCAGCAGCTGGCTAAGAGTAAGCAGCAAACGTTCTTGAATTATGCTCCAATTCCAAATTCTCAGAATCCTCCCCCATATTATCCTCCTCAACCTCCCTACGTATCTCACACATTCCAAGCTGTCGGGCCACCACCACATCCGGGTCCTCATCAACATCAATTCCACAATCAGGCATTCACATTTCAGCAACTTGCATCATTACCACCAGCTCCGCCACCACCGCCACCAATTAAATATCCAATCGAAGACTTGCAAGTCATTCTTCGCCACAATCCTCCTATCAAGCCAGCACTCAAGTACTTTTCTCAAGACACTCCCCTGGATGATGGCACGACCAAAGGCGAAGGAAATGGTATTCTCATGAAATCGGTCGGACCACTGCTAGAGACCTGGGACACCTTGAACGTTTACTGTGAAGTCTTCAAGCTGGATTCCTTTACATTCGACGACTTTGTTGAAGCCATGCAATTTACTTCGGAAGATGTCGATTGTGAGTTATTTGTGGAGGTTCACTGTGCAGCTTTGAAGATCCTTGTCAGTTCAGAGGCCGATGGTGGAAAGGTTCATGTTCAACTGCCCGATATGGATGAAGATAGTGAGGACGAGGAATCTGATGAAGAAGCCAGCGCACCTCCAACTCCAACCCCGGAACCAGAGCCAAAGCCCAGAGGTCGCGCGACCAGGAGTAGTCTGGCGAAGGCGGAGGCAGAGGCATTGAAGGCAGAACCGGAGCCAGTGAAGGAATCAACACCCGAGCCCAAATTCAACCACCGAGCAGCTGAAATGCAACTGGAAGTTGGCTGGATGGATCGTCTCAGAAAGCGTGACTTCAAGAACGGTGGCTGGCAGTTTATTATGGTGGGCCTCTTGTATCAACTGTCGAAGAGCCCTCGCTACTTCGAGACTTGCGAAATACTGTTAAAGGAACTCGCGCCTCTCAATATGGATCCAACACCAGAAACCACTCGCCTACAGTACGCCAAACTCGATGTCAATCTTCGAATCCAGGCTCTCCAGATTGTTTGCATGCTTACAGCTGAAACCAAAGCCATCCGAGCATACATGGAGGAATGTGCTGAGGAGATGACAGGCTATCGTAAGGAGAAAATTGCCCACCAGCGAGTGAGGAAGGAATTGTAAGTCGTCACGTGATCAAATCTAAGTATCGTCTAACAATGAACAGGGCTGAGGAACTTCGTTTGTTGAACGAGGAACGAAAGATTTTACTTCCAGCAAACATGCCGCCATCTCCAGTTCCAGAGAACGCTCAAATGAACGGCGATACCAGCATGCAGGATGCCCCGCCTGTCGAAGAGGTTCAAGATTCAGTGGAGGAGGATGTAATGGACACTGATGATGATCCAAAATCAGGCCGCTCTCTACGTCGCGGTCTCGACAGAGCTGCGGATAGAAAGCGCAAGCGCGATGCTGAGCAAGAAAAGAAAGAAAAGGCCGAAGCAGAGGCCAAGGTTCCGAAACAATCAAAACAATTCACCAAGCTCTTGAAGGACATTCAAAAGAAAGAGGATCTGATCAAAAAACAAGAAGAAGAAATCGCCATCCTGGACAACGATCTTCGGGAAAACAATTGTCCAAGAACACTTGTTCTTGGCAAGGACAGATTCTGGAACCGTTATTACTGGTTCGAGCGCAACGGCATGCCTTATACAGGTATGCCAGACAGCTCTACTGCTGATGCTGGATATGCCAATGGACGTATCTGGGTTCAAGGACCGGACGATATCGAACGAGAGGGCTTTATCGATATGCCAGAAGAGTGGCAGAACGAGTACAGGGCCAAGTTCAACATGACGGTTCCAGAGCGAAAGAAGCTTGAGGACGGTTCAAGCACTGTTTTCAATGCCCATCAATGGGGCTACTACGACGAACCTGAGGAGGTTGATGCATTGATCAAATGGTTGGACGTTCGTGGAAAGAACGAGATGAAGTTTAGCAAGGAAATCAAGATTTATCGGGACAGGATTGTCGAGTACATGGCCAAGCGCAAGGAATATCTCAACCCGTCCGAGGAAAAATCTGTCGATGCCGGACCAAAACGCATGTCAACGCGCAAGAAGGATCAAAATGTCGACCACACCGCTCACAGATGCCTAGCCTGGCACAACGGAACAGCAATCAACAAGTCGGGGCACCTGCACTCAGAGCAGCCTCGTGCAAGAAAGCCTGCAAAGAAAGCCGCACCACCTCCACCGGTCGTCGAAGAGGAGCGTCAAACCAGAAGCGAAGCCAAAGGCAAGAAGGAAAAGGGCACAGGTCGTCAAGGCACACGCTACAACTTTTAGACTGGACATCCAGGACACTTTGTTTACTACCATTGGGAGGAGTTATGTTAGAATATTTGAGACTTGGTCAGCTCATTCAGCATGGAGTATGGATGGGCGGGCGTTGCGTTGCCTTTGTTTGACAAAAGGTATTGGGCGGGGAGAGCTTGTGGGAGGTTATGTGTTAGATAGCACGGTCTCTGGACCGGCTTTATGGCTGGATTGACCTGAATGGGTAGTATCCAGATCGACGGATGGATGGAATTGTTGCATGTGCATGATTCATGTGATACTTAGCGTAGAGCAAAAATCAATCGATGTTTTGATATACCGCTTCTCTATGCTGAGCCTTAAATCAATGTCTCGTCCAGGCGCAGGTTTTCCCGGGAGGTAACGCGACAGAAGCAGCCCTTGGTTATTCGACCACGCCCTATTCCACAGATGGGGGCCAGACTTTGGAGAGAATGTCTCACCCTGCTGTCGAAACTCTGAGTCCCTACCACTTCGTTAAATATCAACCTGTAGGACAGGAGGTCATGTCTTTTCAATAGAAAAAACAAGTCCTCCCGTGAGCTGATTTTATATACTTAGCCTACCATGCGAGATGCAGAGAGGTGGTCTAAGGCGAAGGCTTGCAGAGGTTTGAACACCTACTAATTCCAGGGAGAGACGCAGTGACTAGGGGCCAAGTGAATGGTAAACATGGTGAGAAAAATCAAGGATTGAGAGCATGCTTCAAAAAGTTCCGGGGCTTTCGAGATTTGACATCATGGTATCAAGCAAGCCTACTGGGGTGCTTGCAGAGCCCGAGACTGTTAAGCATGCTAGACTTAATAAGGATTGTCCGACGGTCCTCGGATTTGAAAGACTCCAGTCATAGGAAACGACATATTTGGCGGTCCACCATCTGGACCATCGGTTCCAATTCCAAGATTGATTTATATGAAATTCTTTCTGTGGCCCCGGAACCATCCTGGTTACATTGCAATTGCACCGCCCTTCACAGCCAGTTGGTGCGGTTGTCTGTTGGTGGGATGCCACCGCCTGGAAAGTCAGCGATGTTCGAACACTTAGACTCTGAATTTGGGAGAAGAGAAGAACTTACAAAAGTAGCTCCATTGCACCCCAAAGGGAAACATCGTTTGTCTTCAAGTTGTCTCCCCTCCACCCTGGGTAAGTGATGACTGTATGCGCCTTTGCGACCCCGCTCACGGCCACTACCAGAAACAATATCCTAGTGGATCCAAACATTGTCAAGTTAAGCGAAAGATTTATTTCTGAAGTCAGACTTCCTAACTAAAACCAACGTTTGAGGGCAGTGTGTGGGAACTCTGGAATTTTAGAACAAGCATGAGGAGAAGATGATGCTTGCCAGTAATGCACCGCAACAGAGAAGATAAGCTTCATTGTCTTCCTGCAGAGGGGTGGCACAGGCACTCTGTCGCGTGGTTGGCAGGCCTGGTTGAACCCCTGAGCTTTTTTGGTGATGTTTATTAGGCAGAAGGCTGGCTCATACTCGCTGGCAAATAACTCATGGGAGAGGTGAATATAGACGACGATTTGGAGGATATGACATCATTGAGTCATGCTGGCAGGGGCGACTTGAACAAATAAAAGCTCTGCAGGCCTAGACGATCTTGAGGTTCAGAGGCTTTGGCAAAGAAGGTCCGCGAAGGGTTGAGAAGTGGGCAAGCATGCTCGAGGTTCACGAGGATTATGGTTTCACATTCACTTTACAAAACCTTGCAACAGGTTTGGAAACTTGAACCTTGGAGATGGTCATGAAAGCTTTTCCAATGCAGCTCTGCACTCTCATTTCTTCGCGATAAATCAAGAATTGACAAGAAGAATACACACGACAACACACTAATGACAAGATAGAAATGCGCGACAACAAACTTTACTTACTAAATGGGGCAACAACATTTTCGAGTGTCGACTTGGCACTGTCTTCTTTTCGGCGCATTCCCGACTATGTCCAGCTTGGCTTGATCAACGCCTCGACTTTGAATTGAGTAAGACACTTTCTGTTTTGTACACATATAGGAAGACGTTCAGCAAACCTCTAGACACATCGCTTAGGAAGCTAGTCAGGAGTATTCAACCATTCCCGGTGAAGAGAAATCAACATTCGCTGTAAGCCACTTTACACCGGCAAGACAAATGGAGCGTATTATATAAGTGACCTCAATATGGGTGACAGCTATGTAAGCACTGTATCAAGTACTACTTAAAGCCCAATGTTTAACACGGAATCCTGGACAGGATGAATCCGCGAATAGAGTAAATGGAACTGTCGATCTGGGAGTGATTTCCGCAACCCGAACTGTATCCTGATCGTCCATCCTTATGTAATTGTAGTCAAAAGTATGGTGAGCGACATGATCCGTGTTTGACAACAGAACTCGAAGATGACACCAAACGTGACCTTGATTTCAACGTCAAAGTGGAGAGGGTCAGAAGTTTGCGGAACTTGCTTTGACCGGTTTCGGAAGCACAAGACAGTGGCTTTCTGTCCAATCAGTTGAGTAAGTTGACCCTGCCTGCGGTTTGGTCAGGTACGAGCTTCGCAAATGTTCCGACACTGCTTTGTAGAGGCAGACGGAGATGCCTAGAGCCTAAGTAGTTCCCAAGCCATCTCAGCCGAGATGGCGATCTCCCCTTCAAGGAAAACACTGACCATCGAACTTGGAGAGGACATTGCATCAATCTTCGCGGGAAAGACAGGTGCCGAAATTTATTAATCTTGAAGTCCTAGACTTTGACATCACAAAATTGCCAAGGCCTTGACTTCTTCAGTGATAAGTGGACCTGCACCGTCAATCCACGCTGATAATCACGATTGTTGAAGACTTAAGCAGCATGACATATGAGGAGCACGATACAGATTGCGTGCAACAGTGTAGAGGACTCCAAGGAAATGGGAGTTGTAATGGCAGTGAAATTTGGAGTGACAGCACTTACTGCTGATTATGGATTTTAGGGGTGGTAATCTGGATCTAAGCATCAAGGGAACATATGGGGAAGTCCGTGAAGAATGGGTTAGGGCAATTAGAAAACTACACGATGTTGCAATGTGTGAAAGCCCAGCCATCAAGATAAATAACGTCCGCTTGTCTCACCCGCTCGCGTTGAGTGATGAATGTATATTGTACTTGCGGAGCACTCTTGTCGATTTCGACGGTTTGGAATGCGACATAAATATACAAAACAACATACTTACCCTCAGACATCCCATGCTTCGAAGCCCTCACACCAGACCCTCGACCAACTCAACCGCCCTCTCGGCACAACCAATACTCGCTTGAAAACCCCCGCTCCCATGACCGTAACTATGTACCACCCAAACACCACCAACCTTCTCCCTCTCAACCTCCACCCTCGGTCCTCCCTTCCTTCCAGGCCTAAATCCAACCTGCTGCCTCATGACCTCAAATCCTCCATCTTCCCCCGTCAACAACTCCTCTGCTAATCTCTCTCCCTTCACTCTGCTCATAATTCTCCCATTAAGACCCTCATCAACCTTCTCGTCCCAATTCCCAACTTGCTTACACCCGCCCAGAAGCGTAGTATCCCCTGGCCTAGGAATAACATATAACATCTCATCATCCGACACACCCGGAATAGAAACATACGTGTACGCATCTATCGCCTGTCCTTTGACAACCACGGTCTGTCCCCTGATAGGAAACAATTTCTCCGCTTCAAGCGAAGGCAGAAAATGTCGAGCAGAGAGACCACCACAATTAATAACCGCAAAAACATCATCCTCCCCCTCATTCCTCCCTCCTTTCAAACTGTCTCTTATACACAG